>PVJO010025377.1:0-22692 GCA_004026905.1 Hystrix cristata | reverse complement strand
TGGCAGGCAGCATATGCATAGCGGTCTCAGCATTTGTCACAGTGGCCATTTTACGTTAATTCGCGGTTCCCCCTTCTGCTGCAAGGTAAACTCTGTGAGGGTCAGGCCTGCATGTGTGTTTATTCTCCTGTCCTGTCCCCAGTGCTCATCACCAGGATGTGCTCCGTAAGCTCCAGGTGAAGAGCGAGCGAAGCCACGAGTGCAGCAAAGCCAGGCATTGTGGGACAGAGGGGCCCAGTCCCAGGGAGAGAGATATCCTTCGGGACCCTTGGCCCTGCCTCCGTCGGCTCCAGTCCGGTGTTCGCATTGCCTGGGCTCCTTGGGGGCCAGCATCCCCTCGGCAACATCGCCACCGGCCAGGCGTGACGTGATGCTTCTCTGGACCACACCTGCCGGGCCCAGCTGGGAAGAGCCGAGGCGGACGCCATGGCAACGGCCCGGTTCCTTGGAGGCCTTTGCTGCTCTCAGGGATGCCAAATCAGCCTCGGCTCTCTGGGGACTGGGCCCAGGGTCCAAGTTCAGAGCGACAAAAGTCTTTGAGGGAGAAAACCACCCTCAAATGACTGGGAAGGCATTATCGCCATCGGTTGCCTCTGAAAGCCCAGAGGGGCCGCAGATCAACTTGCGTGATGCATTGGCCTGTCCACACGTCTGCAGAGACTGTCACCGCAGGCCCCGAGGCTCCGTGCAGGGCATGAGCGAGTCACACATCAGAGCGGGTCCTCCGGGACACTTGGCCCTGCAGGCCAGAGAGGGGCAGCTGGTGCTATGAGGCAGGCAGGTGTCCAGATTCAGACCTGGAGTTTGCCATCTATTTCCCTTCACCTCTCTGTGTCCAGGATCCTCATTTACAAAGCGGGGTCAAAATTAAGATTTGTTTGTGGGGCTGAACATGGCCACAGCACAGAGAGTAGAGTGGCCTCTGAAGGGCTGAGACCAAGGTTATTGCTCTGGTGTTGGAAAATGTGACCCACCTGGCCTGAGAGAGGAGGGTTGATGGGAAACGGACAAAATCTCTTTGATCCTGGCACAAGGAGGCGAAGGAAGATTTCTGTGTCAGCTCTACAGGGATAAGAGGGGGTCAGCTCGGACGGGCCAGACACCATGCTGAGCCCTTGACCTGTCCCATCTCATCCACCTTCCAACCCTCTGCGGTGCAGAGGACATCTGCCCTACTTTGCAGAGGAGGATGGCAAGGGTTAGAGGAAACAGGTAACTCACCTGAGGCCCGCCAGGTCAGGAGTTCAGGAACCCTCACAAATACAGTGGAGGGCCTTCCATCGAGGCTGATAACGTGTGCCACAAGGACCACCAGGAGCCAGCTTCAGCCCGGAAGCCACAGTCCCAGGATTTCCTCTCCCACACAGAGATGCTCCTTGCTCGCATGACTGCCTTCGCCTGGCCAGTGGTCCTGGTCCTGTGTTTCTCTATCAGCGTGCACGGTTCCCTCCCAATCCACAGCGGGAGTGAGGAAAGGAGTAAGCAAGTTGTTGCTTGCAGAATGTCCACGGCAGGAAGTTGGTAGATGACAAGACACTGCCTCTCCTTTTTCACTAGGAAAAAAAAGAACTTAGCCTGGATCAGAAACTGCCCCCCACTCCAGCAGCCAGTTCAGGGTTATGCTTTCGGCCCATGGCACACACACAAGCCACCTGTGATAGTCCATTCTGTTCATGCCCTGTGTCCAGAGCAAAGCCACAGTATTTCTTGATCTTCTGCCTCTGTTGGCACCAACACTACAAGTGCACGCTGAGCCTGACTCTGGGGTTGCAGGATTGGCAGGATTGCAAGCCAGGTGTGGTGGCACAGACCTGTGAGCCCAGCACTCTGAGAGGCTGAGGCAGGAGGATCTCAAGTTCAAGTCCACTCTGGATGATTTAACAAGATCCTGTCTCAGAATTTAAAAAAAAAAAAAAAAAGAGCCACGGACGTAGCTTAGTGCAAAAGCAGAGAGAGAGAGAAAGAGAGAGAGAGAGAAATGCAGATATACTTACTAGACAGAAATAAAATTTGATTCACCACTGACAGCAAAAGGCCATAATGAAGGCAAAGAATCATTAGCAATGTCATTAACATGCATGCACAAGACCCACAGGTCTCGGGGTCCCCTGTATCTGGATCAGACCTTACTTAGGTGCCCACCAAGTCCCTTCCTTTAAGTGTTTCTTAAAGTCCAGCATGGCTGGGGTTTTCGGACACACTTTCAAGCTAGCCAGGCAGCACTACACCTTTGAGTTGCCTGCCCAGGGCCGGGTGCAGCTTTGATGGGTGTTCAAACTGCTGCCCAGGCTGGTCCAACTAGACAAAGCCTCAAAGTATCCAAATCACTTCTTTTCCTTCTGTCCTCACTGTGTAAAGTCACGCTGGGGCAACACAGTGATTATTAATTGAGCATCTACTATATACCACATTCTGGGGTAGGGAGGTCGGGGAAGACCTCCGAGTGATGTAGGAATAGGGTGTGGCCTGACCTGGCTGGGAGGATGAACATGACCTTGGGCCTTGACCTGACGTCATCCTGGGGCACGAAATTCCAATCTCCCCTCTTCTCACAGGTTCGGAAAACTCTCAACAGAACAGAATCTAGATAAACATGAATGGTGCCAGGAGCTCTGCCCTTCTTCCTATGGCGCCTCTAGGGAAGGAGCTCTCCCTGCTCTCTCCCTGGAAGACGCTATCTGCATACTCAGCCCCAAGGCTATCATGCCTTTTTGTGGTAACCCCCACCCTGCCTTTTAGGCCCAGTGCACATTTTGCTGTTTCTGTCGTTATGCTCAACTTTCCTTTTCTTCTTTTCTCTGTAATTTTAAATAAAACTTTAGATCTACATTTTGTCCCCCTCATTCAATTCTTTGTTTGAGGAGGGGAAGAACCCAGGAATATCGGAATCTACCCGATAACACGAGGAAGTGATATTTACACTGGGACCTGAGAGCCCTCTGTGCAAAAAGTGAAGGGCGGAGCATTGCAGTCAAGGGCACACAACTGGGGCGGCCCTACAGGGGAACTGGAGGAAATGAGGAGAGGGGAGCGGCTGGAACCCAGGTGGGAGAGAGGGAAGCTAAGCCAAGACCTTCCTAGTCTCAGTGAGGACCTGGGGTTTTATCTGGAGTGTCAGGTACTCCCTGAAGTGTTTTAAGCAGAGCAGCGATGTGATTTAATTAATGTTGTTAAAATGTCACTCGGGCCGCCAAGGGATAAGTGCATTATGGAGGAAGCTAGCAGGGAAGCAGAGAGCCACAAGGAGCAGAGCGTGGCCCTGGGAAGAGGGGAGGCAGGGGCTTGGTCCCCTGGAGGGAGGCACTGTGGATGAGAGGGAGTAGCTCTGAGAGATTTTGCAGGGAGAATCAGCCACACTTGCTTGATATTTTTTAATATTATAAAAGTCATACCTGCTCCTATTTCAATGCCTTTCTCAACAGAGACCAGACCAACAGCCCCTGTGTCTGTACTCAGGATAGGCACAGTGCAGGTTTCTGCTACTCTAGCCCCGGGCGTTGGCTCCCACCTCTTCCTCCATGCAGCTGTTTCCCCAGGCAGAGACTTGGACCCGACTCCGGGGGCTATATGAGCTTCAGCTCAGCCACCAGCAACACGAAAGATGAAAGAAAGAACACTTGTGCATTCACACATGACACAGACAGCACAACGTGGGCACCGAAGACCATTTCTTGGCCACGGTTAGAAGAAATCAAGGCCCAGAGAGGCTAAGAGACTTACTCCAGATCTCACCACCATACGTGAGTTTAAAAGCACAAGTGTAGTTTTATTACGGGTGGATTATATATAGTCATTCCAAGAAGCATTACCCAAGAGATAACCTTAGAGAATCAATTTCAATAAATAGCCAAGAATTCATTTATTCAATAAGCCCTGCAAGGTTCTGTTATCTATTTATGGCATCCGTTGTCTAGTGTCTATAGCATACCAAGCACTTAGCCAGCCTCAGGGGTTAAGAAAATAAAATCAGATGAAGTCCTTTAACCTCACAGAGCTCCCTCTGGGTCTGACAGGTAGGCGGGTGGAGGTGGGTGATGTAGGGGGTGAGGATATTTCCCAGACAAAGGACTGCAGCACACTGAGCCAAGTGCAGTAACACACACACACCAGTTTGCTACAGAAAGGCAGAACAAGCCGTGCCTAAACCCATCCAGTGTGGATTTGATATAGGGTGTATAATAGATACCTCTTAAGAGTTTGAAAGTCATTGTTCTCCTTAAATGTTTCCCTTACAAGCACACTTAGCCTATTAATTCAGACCACTGACCATGGCAGGTTCTATGAGGGTAAGGTCAGTGCCAGCCCCAGCTCATCTGGGTGGTCCCTAGTCCCAAACTGATCGTGTGACTCTGAGCTATGCATCTGTTTTTGGGGACTTCACATAACGTGAGCTCCTGAAAGAAAGAGTTCAGGCTGTCGGCTTTCTTTGCCTCTCCTCCCTTGGCCTACAGTAATGACTTAGCAAATGCCTACTGCAGGCTGGACTGCAGGTGCTGGGCAATGCACAAGACGGACCTGTTCCCTGCTCTCTGGAAGTTTCGGCTGGTGCTCAATCAGCTCTCAGCTCACAGGCCATCCTGATGTTGAGTACTGATTTCTTAAGTGTAGCTTCACGACTTCTAAATTTTATCTCCATCTTGGGATCATCTGTTCTACAAACTCACATACCCAACTAGGAACTCTACTCGGATGCATACACTTTACCACAAACTCATTATGTCCAAAATGGATGTCTAGATTCTCATCAAAGCTACTCCCAACCTGGTACTCCCCGCACCTTTCCTATCTCTACAAAGGGCACCTTCTCCATCTAATGGCACAGACCCACAACCCAGGAAGAACCCTGGATTCTTCCCTTTCTTCTTCCACTCACACCCAGGGAAAAGGAACACAGGATGAAGGGGATCCCAGCTCCCAGCCTTCCATCTCCACCAGCACTGAAACCACTTGTTATCTAATTCTTGTTAGATAAGAACAAATAAAAATCCTTTCTAGGGCTGTTTTGAGGATGGCCCGCATTGCTGTGCTGGTACATTGCAGCACACACACCAGGCCCCTGCTGGCCTGGAGACCTCAAGGACTAGAAATGCATTAGCCTTTCTCCTGGGAAGAAAACACAAGTGATAAGAGGGTGAGAAACAGAGAAGTGCTCCGACCGTACTTGAAAGACTCTATTCCACTTTGTTTTCCTTCCTTCCCTTTTTTGCAGTGTCTATTTTTATGGAGCTAGAAGAGCACGGTACAAGATTGATAGCTTCCGACATCAGCACTTCTCTGTCCCCTGAGCAGCCCTCCCTCGCCTCCCCTAACTGCTCCCGAGCAGCCACCTGTTCGCAGCACCCGCGTCTGCCCAGCCTTCTCTGCCAGTGAGCTGCACAAGGTCCTGGCCGGCCGGGCCAGGCTGTTTCTGCCCCCAGGACAGCTTTGAAGCCTGGAGCTGTCGCTGCCTGTTTGTTTGTACCGAGGTACTGTGTATGGCCACAGATCACGAATAAGAATCACGCCCCTGATGGCAGAGCGGCCATCTGCCCCCCACCCCTGGCACTGACCCCGTCAGCAACCAGGCCACCTTCCCGAGAGAGGAAAGGGTGTGCGCGATCGGGCTCTGAACCCACTTCCCCTCAGTAAGCAAGGATCAGGCCCCCGGGTGTGCCTGGGTTCCAGCCCTGTCTCTGCCACTAAGCCAGGAGACGGGTAAGTCCCTTCATCTTCCTGACCTTTGCTTTCTTCATCTGTAAAGTGGATATAATAAGAATTCAAATGAGCTATGAACTTTTGACCAAGTTCTTTTCCATCAGTGGTTTCGTTTCATGTATTCATTTGTTCGATCTGCTGGGTGCCCATCCCGGGCCAGACGCCAGGCTGGGCATGGGAGATCCAGCAGCCAAAGAAGTAAGAGGTAAGGTACTGGCCTCCATTGAGCCGACATTGTGGCAGGTAAATTGTAGTCACAATAAATGCCACAAAGTCTACAAAGGACAAGTGTTAAGGGCATGAGGACCTGTAATGGGGGATTTGAACTTGGGGCCTCTGGGGAATTGATGCTTGCACTGACCCTGAAGAAGTAGAGATGTAAATTTCAGAAATGAGGAAAGAATGTTCTGGTGACAGCTTGGACAGAACCATGGCTCGGAAGAGGGGACCAGACCATGGGTATTTGTTGTCTAGGTTAAGAGAAATCGTGTCCTTCTCTTGGGAGCAACAGGAAGCCACTGACAAGTGTCATCAGGTGTCATAAATCAGATCTGGTGCTTTTCAAGATTCACTCTGGTTGCTGCGTGGACAGCAGGTCGGAGGTATCTGGGGGATACAGGTGATGACAGGCAGCCTTCCCAGCGGGAGGTGAGGGCCTTAGTAGAGGTGGTGGCAGCGGAGCTGGAGAACATTCAGGTATCTGACCACACGGCGGCATGGAGAGGACCATCACAGCCCTCCCCACGCCCTAGATGAGAGAAACGAGCCTCAGAAAGGGTCAGTGGTCCCCGGAAATAACCAGCAATGGAACCAAGACTCTAGCTCAGTCTTGTGACTCACAGGTTCGGTCCCCAGGGGACAAGCATCGGGTGTCAACATTTAGGTGAATACTGAGTGGCTCAGAGTGAAGGTGGGTGCTGGGGCCAGGGCTGGCTTCTCTCCCAAGGTTCTGACTGCCAAGGGTGATGACCAGCCTGTCTAGTCCCCAGCCTGACCAGTCCTCCCCTTGGCACTTGCCAGGTCCTCAGCCAGTACCCAAAGGTGCCACGGTGGCCAGGAAGGGAGCGAGCTTGAGGGCCAGAACAGGTAAGGATAAAGTGCATAAGCTTCAGCAGCACACAGATGGGGTCCACTCCCTTCCGGCGATGTGCCCCATGCCCCTGCCCACAGCTTCCTAGTATCTGACTTGAACTGGGAAGCACGCACCAGGGTGTACATCTCCGTAACCCATGCTGTGAGCATGGAGGTTGCTGGAGTCTCTTTAACCAGAGGCTCAGCTGCCCTGTCCCCCCAAGCCTGTCCTCTGGCCGGTCAGACTCTCATGGAGATGCTGAGCACGAGGGACAGAAGGGAATATACTGTCTCTGCAGTGGACATCAAGGCAAAGGTGGTAAGTGTGATTATTTTCTCAATGACATTGTTACAACTTAACACTATGTGGTGATAATAAAACACACGCTGACTTGGTTTCATTGTTCCTATATTATCTGCAGACAATGCAACTCTTACTGCCTGGACCACCTGCCACCCCAACCTTGCATGTTATATTCTCTCTCCCAGCTTGTCGCAGCTGTATCAGGTGCCAAGATCCCCTCTCCCACTGCCACCTCCTCGTGGGGGGAGAGAAAGAGTTTTCCATGACTCTCTGAGGACACTGAAGTAATAGGGTAATGTGTTCAGTGAATAGGTGATTCAGTTATTCAACAAATATTTACAGGTGTGTGTCAGATGTGACTCAGCCCTTGAGAAAGCCTTAGTCATCCACTCCATCCTTCAGTTATTCACCTATAGTCTATTAGTTAAGCACCCATATACCAGGCCCTGTCCTGGGCATGGAATACGATGGCCCTTGTGAGGTTGTCTAATTGGGGGAGGAGGGGATCAGACTCTCTCCAGGACATGGACTTCTGTGGTCCTTTGCACCAAATGGACAATAACTAGATGGAGGAGGGGAAGGGTGTCTTCAAGACAGAGGGATGAATATGTGTAAAAATCCCAGAAATAGGAGGCAACATGAAGTCCAGGGAATTCCAAGTAGTTCTGTTACTAAAGTGAAGGGTCTACAGAGGGGATCTGGGCAGGAACAAGGCCAGAGAGAGGACAGGGTAGATCATAAAGGGCCTTCACTCCTAAGCTAAGAAGTAGAACTATGAAGTAGGGTACAATGGTGTGTGTCTATAGTCTCAGCTACTTGAGAGGCTGAGGCAGGAGGATTGCAAATTGGAGGATGGTCTGGGCAATTTTTTGAGACTGTGTCTTAAAATTTTTAAAATAAAATAAAGGCTGAGGAAGTAGCTCAGCACTTCCTAATTTCAATCCCTAGTACCATTAAAAAATGGAACTTCACACAGAAAGTCATGGGAAAGCCATTGAAGGATTTGGGGTTGCTTTGAGAAAGGGGGTGACAAATGGAGATAATTGTCACGAGATATTACAAAGATGGTGCAGTAGCTTGGGGAATGGACTGGAATCCATGAGGCTGAAGACTAGATAGGAAGAGGTTAGGACTCAGGCCTAGGGATGAAGAGAAGATGAGTCGAAAGGGTATCAGGAAAGTGGAATCTACAGGGGACAGTATATTAATTAGCTATTGCTAAAAACGCTGCAACCCAAACCTCGCCAAACTTAAACTCACAATTGTTTCTTCTTATGGATCTCTAGATCGGCTCTGTCTTGGTCCATCTTGCCTGGGCTCTGCTGAGTTGCTGGGCGGGGCTGGACTTGCTCAGGCATCTAAAATTGACCAATCACAGAGGGGGTTGATTGGGGTGGTGTGGTACCACTCTTCATGTTTCTTATCCTTCTCCTGGGACTAGGGACATAATCAAAGCATATTCTTATAACAACAAGGCCAGAGACTCAGAGAACAAGCCTAATCACGCAAGCACTTTATAAATCTTTAGTTCCATCACACTTGCCAATATTCCATTGGTTAAGTCATGTGGCTGAGCTGAAGGTGAAGGAGCAGGAGCCATTTTTTAGCTTTTTAGAGAAAGAATTGCTAAGTCACATGGCAAAGGGCACAGATACAGGGAAGGGTGAAGAACTGAGGCTTTTGATGCAATTTCCTGCTCTAGATGAGGAATTGGAACAGGAGGGTAGAGAGAAAAGGAGTTTGGGGGAATTTTTTTTTCAGCCAGGAATGTGATGTTTATGAGCCTCACTGCCTCCAAGCCTTGCACCTGTGCCTCTCGACGCCTCATAGCCGCTCAGCTGGGTCCATCCCCTTCTGGAACCAAGCCTGAGGCAGGCGTCCTCTTAGGTGCAAGCTCCATTCTGGAAGGAACCTGTCCCTCATCCCCGAACCCCTCCCAGACCCTCTGAGATCTCCAGGCCAGCCCTGTCCCAGGCTGGCCAGCAGGTTGCATCCCTGGGGACTAGCTCTTGATTCTCGCTCAGCCTGCACCGATTACACACTCCAGAGACTTGTTTTCCTCTGTGTGGGCAGACAGCCCACAACTGCTTCCGATCTTGCAAACAGAAGGGTGGGTGGGGAAAGAGGTATGTGTTTGGAGGTGGGAGGAACCTACTGCTTCTGTCTTCCAGGATCCCCATTTCCGTCTGCACCTACCTCCTCCTCACTTGCTGCCCCTGCACACCATCTACCTTGATTTCTCCAGCTACAGAATCAACAGGAAGGAGACTTAATCTCTCCAGAGTGCACTCCTGAGAGGAAGGATGCAGAAACAGCTTAGGTGATGGGGGGGGGGGGTGTTACCTCCCTTTCTGGATCTCAGTTTTCACACCTATAAAACAGTAGCTTTGGTTTAGAGAATATTTAACTTTATTTTAACAAACATTCATATGGTGCTTCCTAAGTGCCCTGAATTCTTAAGTGCTGTGCAAATATTAACTCATTTCATGGTCATGGCAATATTTCAAGGCATCATCCCGTTGTAGAGGCTCAGAGAGGTTACGTTCCTCCCCCCAAGTCCCACAGGTAGAGAATGAGAGTCAGGCTTTGAACCCAAACACTCCGGCACCAGAGTCCACTTTTAACCACCCTAGTATGCTGCCACTCGCTTTCTTGTCCTCTCTGAATTTCTAGAAGCCCAACAACCTTGTCTCTTGGAGTCAGACCTATCCCACGTCCTTATTTCCTCTGAACAGGTGTCAGAGGAGCTGGATTTTGTCCCACTACAAAGGGATGTTCACATCGCAACCCTTGGCACATGTGAATATGACTGTTGCTGACCACAGGGCCTTTGCACAGAGGTCACGCAATTAAAATGAAGTCATACTGCAAGGGTGGGTACTGACCACCACCTTTATAAGAGAAAAGAATAGGAGGTTGGAGATTGACACACAGAGACACACAAAGGGAAGACCCCATGTGAAAACAGGCAGAATCGGAGTGACGCGGCTCCAAGTCAAGGACTGGCAAGGATTGGACTGCCAGAAAACAGGGGAAAGCAAGCAAGGAGTCTTCCATAGAGAATTCAGCGAGTGCGCAGCCCTGCTGACACCTGGATTTCAGACTTCTCGTCTCCATAACTGTGTCTCCATAACTGCGAGAGAGTAAATGCCTATCGTTCTAAGCCACTCAGTCTGTGGTCATTGGTTCTGGCAACCCCAGGAAACTAATTCAAGAGGGTACAGAAATCTCAAAGCCCTCGAGAAGCGGCAGCTCTAGAAAATAAGCCCAGGATAGCAGTCTTCTCTCCCCGCCAGTGCACACCTCAGGTTCTGTCTCCTGTCGCCTCTCGTGGCCTTGTCATGGTTGTATAGCCACTCAGCCAGGTGACATCGTTCTTCCAGACAGTCTTGGTCCTAAATTGCAAGGTCCAGGCTTGGGATGACTGAGTAGAGAGGATGTTAGGTCAATGTGGAACCTGAATGAAGGACTTATTAGCAGACAGCGCTCTTGACCTTCACAGGGGCACAGAATTAGTTTTGGGAGCTTGGGGTGGGACTTAGAATTTTAAATAGCTATGTCCCTAAGCCCTGGTCCCACACCTGCAGGGAAGCAGGACCCTCTAAGCTCAACAGTGGGTCATGGCCACTCTGGGTTGCATGAGACAGTGTGGGCTTATTGCATGGGCATTGGACCTGGGAGTCAGGTGGGATTGGGTTTGCCTCCCAGCACAGCCACTCCCTGGCTGTGACCTCAGGTGAGTCACCCCACCTTGTCAGCCTCAATCCCCACCTCCTGCTTATAGCCAACTTCTGCCCTGGGTGATGAGAAGGGTGGAATAATGTGTGTGCAAAGGTATCAGGGAATCAGATGGAACCGAAGATGGTTGGAACCTCCTACTCTTTTGTCCACTCCCCGTTTGCCACGTTCCTGGAAGTCTGTGTCCTGCTTATCATCATTTTCTCCAAATACTGGCCCAGCTTGGCTCATGGCAGGTGAGCGAGCAGAAGTGAACTTCGCCTTGTACCTTTGTCTATCCTCAGAGGACAAGCACAGCTTGTCATTCTGGCTCTCACGGCTAATCTCACAGCCCAGCAAGCACTCAGAAACAATCCAGGCAAAATGGCCAACTCTGAGAAGTCCCTGTCCCGCACCTAGCTCCCCTCCTTCTCCACTCACTCCATTCCCTCTGCCCAGCAGCTCCCCAAATCCCCACCACCCAGTGTTCACCAAAGTTCTTTGCTGGGATGCCCCTCTCGGCCATCTGACACCTGCAAACCTGGACGAAATCGAGGGCTTCAGGTTGTGTGTTTAATGAAGGCCTGAGCAGGGGAGGCTCAAAACTCTGGGAATCCAAAGTGCACATCCCTAATGGTGGAATCCTTGGTCCATGGCCTTCTGGCTAAGATCGTATGTCATCTGTTAACCCAGACAGAAATTCCTGAACTCCATGTGATGTGTCTGCTCCCTTATTCCATAGTGCTCACCACCCCTAGCGTACCCTCAGACTCCACTCTCTTTAGGCAGAGAATCTTGAAAAAAAAAAAAGCAAGTCATTTGTCCCAGATGTAGCCTGGTATATGATAAGGTAGAAGTAGAGTCCCACAGACCCGGGTTTAAATTTTGGCTCTTCCACTTGACGTATGTCCTTGGGCAAGTCACATCACCTTTTAGAGCTCATTTGGGAATCCAGTCCACCACCTACCTCCCAGTGCTCAGTGTAGAACAAGTGGAAATGCACTTCTTCCGGGCCTTCTGTGCAGTCGATGGCAAACATGAGCCACCGTAAAAGGCCAGCGGGATGAAACTGAAGGTTTCCAGTGTTGGAATCAGACAGGCGTGAGTTTGAATCCTTGCTCTGACTTTTCTCAGCTATGTATCTCAGGCAAGTCACTCCACCTCTCTGAACTAGTTTCTCGATAAAATAATCGGGGTGAAGTCCTCTCCTTGGGGTTTTTAGAAGGATTAAGTGAGAGGTGTTGGCATGAGATCCTTAGCTTCATCCTGTACCTCTGTGGCATCTTCTCAACTTTGGACCCTTTAACTCTAGACTTCAAATTTAGGTTTCACAGTCCCACCTGACTGGCCCCTTATCCTTGATCACGTTAAATCACCGGCGCTCTGGGTTGCCCAGCTCTACCCCAGAGGTTAGACTTCCGGGAACTGCACCAAAAAGCCTAGAGAGTTCCTTTGTGGTTTTGGCGTGGCCAGGGGTGGTCAGGGGCTCTAATGCTGGACAAGCATGACCAAAGGCCTTGGAAGGTAAGCTTCCCAGAACCACAGTAACCAAAGCCATCTGCTTGGTTGTGACAAGGTCTCTTGAGAGAAAATGGATTGTATTACTCGGCTCAAAAATGAACTTGCTGGGGAACAGGGGGTGCAGGGGGGGGGGATCTGGAGGGGGCAGTTCCTGGGGACAGGACCCCAAGGGCCTTGCCCTGAGCTGTATCAACTGGAGGCAGACCTGTTCCCCAGGGAGGGGCTGCCAAAGGCCTGATATCGCAGGCTGTCCCTTTTTGTCAGCCCTTTCTGCCAGCCCCTGCAGGAGTTAGGAGTTAGCTGAGGCTGCTAAGTGGCCTCCTGCCTCCTCCTGGGCTCTGGGGAGGGGGAGGAAGGGGCGAGGGGTGGGGAGAGATGGCACCAGCGGTGTGCTGTGCGCATGGGATGATTGTCATGGTTACGCTCTGACAAAACAAATGGCTCTGCTTCCTGCAGGCCACCTAAACAGCCATCGCGATGTGGCCATTGATCAAGCTGACCGCCGGGGCAGTGAGCGCCAGGCTTGGGCGCAGGAGCCCCGTCCTGGGCACCCCCTCCAGCAGCTCTGAGCACAGGCAGACGCCGCGGCAGATAGAGGGAGTGTTTGCTGGGCACGTGTTGCTTCTGGGGCAAGGTAAGGGCCAGCCCTGGGCCATCCAGAGCACAAGGATTGTCGCGTTGTGCGTATGGTGAGTTGTGTGCCCCTGTGTGAAAGTGTGTGTCTGTGAGTGTCAGTGTCAACGATGTGCTCACACTGCGGGGAGGGGCTGAGGATGCTTCAGCATCAGAAGTGAGAGAAAGCGACCACATGTTGCTGTTCCTGTCCTATGTCCTATTCTCTCTCTCTCTCTCTCTCCCCCCCTTCTTCTCCTGCTCCCCCTTCTCTCTGGGTGTCTATTCTTCTGTTTTCTGTGTGTGATTCTCTCTGCATCTCTCTCTCTCTCCCCCTCCCTCCCTCCCTTCTTCCCTCCCTCTTCTCCTTCCTCCCATCCCTGCCACCTGTTTCCACCGTCCCTGCCCCATCTTCACCTCCAGTCTGTCCTGTGGGGCCCGGAGCAATCAGGACTGCTGCGGGCTGCCCACCCCCAGCTGCCCAGCTGGCACTCGCTGCCCTCTGAGCACCCAGCGTGACTGTCTCAAAGCTGCGGGGTGAGCGCACTCTTCTCTGAAGCACCGTCCCTGGGCTCCTGCCAGGTAAGGGGGCTCTGGGCAGAGGGAGGTGGGAGGGCGGCAGGGGGAGGGGACAAGGCATGGAATGCAGCTGGCGTCTGCTGATACATCAAGCCTCTGCTGGAAGTCCCGTCATAACATCTCCTGTGGTAGCCCCGATAGTTCCACACCGGCGCTCAGCATCTGCAGCAGACAGGCTTGGGGGGCAGGAGCCAGAATCTTCCTCCGCCTGCTGAGCCGAGCAACAGGCACCTGCCTGCCTATTCTGTTCTTCCTCCTCTCTCTCTCTCTCTCTCTCTTTCTCTCTCTCTCTCCTCCTCAGACTCAGCAAGCAGAGCCCTTCCTCACTTTCCTTTTGGATGTAAGACTGTTCCCCGACTTTGCCTGTGTGAATCCAGCCAGATCATGGGATCTGGACAGAGGCCAAAGAGCACTGGGGAACTGCAGCCCACCCCCACTCTCCCAGGTGGAGGGTTCAAGGGCACCAGGCTGTGAGGTTGTCTGGGGTGGGAATGAGGGGCTGAGCATAGGTGAGTGTATGCATATGATGTCTGTGGGGACGTGAGGTATGTGGGACATGTGTGTGTAGAGGGGTGTCTCTGGAGGGTAGTGACATGTACAGGTAAGCCAGGGAGTTGGTAAGGGGGCCTGTGGTGTGTATATATGTAAGCGTACTTGTTTAGTTGTGCATGTGTGGAATGCCCTTTTTCCCCTGGCACACAGTCATTTAAGAGTGTAGGTGTGTTCATGAGCATGCACGTGTGTATGTATGCACATGATTGTGCATATGCAGAGGATTGCGGGTTGAACCCGACCCAGAGGTTGCTGGGTATGATAACCAAGGCCTGTCATGTGACCACAGTGTGCTCACCACCCAGCCTTGGCTAGCATCCATCTCCAGGAGCTGGGCCATTTCTTGACCCAAGTGACGGTCCAGGGCTCAAAGAATGCTGGGCACCGTGCCCTCGTGGGTGACCTGCGGACCCCACTACCATTCTGGCATGAGACGGGCCAAGGCTCCCAGCCTGGGGGTGATTCAGGCTCTGGGCATCCTCCCCAGCCTTAGCTTCAGGACTTGAGGAAATCAGGGCCTCATGGCCTCACAGGTAGTATGACAACCAGGTGATGGTCTCGGAAGGTGCCCTGGCCATTGGCCACCAAGCTGTTGGTAACGTCATTGGGTTGCGGGGAGGAGGGTGGAATACAGGAAGCCCTACTGGGATGCCAACGCAGGTGCCCTGTTCAGAGGGACTGGGATGCCCACTTGGTCCCTCGGCTAACCCTGGTCACGGAAGGAAGAATCGTGTCCCTTCCCATACCTCACTGCTGCTCTGTTTCTGTAAGTCCCTTCCTGGGCTGGCTGGCCTCTTGGTATCAGACAAATGATGTTGACTGTGGGCCCGTGGCAGGCCAGCTTCAGGCCAAAAGGGACTCGCTGGGGAGGAGGGTCATTGGAAGAGGCGCCCAGCTCGCTGGGGAGGAGGGTCAGTGGAAGAGGCGCCCAGAGGCTCTGGATCCGGACTTAGCTGAGGGCTCCCATTCAAGTCCAAGTTGCTCTCTCTGCTGGGTGCTTGGGTTTCTCTCTGGCCTTCTTGCTCATTTCCTCTAAGTACACAGCCCTGTGTAGCCACTGGCCAAACCTCACAGACTTCCCTCTTTCCTGGTGCTACAGCCTTCTCCACTCCAGCAAGAGCAGGAAGGGGGCTTGGCCATGCCAAGCAGAGGGTCAACAGACATTCCTGGGGACACTGGGAACAGCCTCGTGGGTCAGCAGGCTAAACATGGCTCCAGGTCACCAGGGGTGCACAAATCCCTTGATCACATTAACTCCCTTTAAGTGAACATGACTGCTCGTGGAAAACCAACAGGGACCGTTTCCCTTGCAGCACTCCTGGGGTGTTCACCGAGCAGTGTGGCTGACCCCTCTGGGTTCCTGGATTCCCTAGAAGAGAGAATTGGGAGCAGGGCGCTCAAAGTGGAGCTAAGAAGGCTTCCGGTGGGAGATGGTATTAGCTTGGGGACTTGGAAGGAGTGACAGGTGGGTGGACAAGCAAGGAGGAACAGGGAAGGGCTTCATACATGGCTGGGGGTGAGCACAGAAAGGGCTGGCAGGTCTTGGTTGACTAGTGTCAAGTTCCTCATTTTGAATGAACAGACAGGACAGAGTGGGAAGGGAGAAGGAATGAAACCGTCCAGTTCCTGGGTACCACTTGAAAGAGCTGGGAATTGGGTCTTGGTTCCCGAACAGCTTGTGGTGTCGGGTGGAGAGGGAATAGTAACCAGTTTTCCAAGCATATGTCAACCAGTGCCCATAAGAAGTGTTCTTAGATTTGAGATCTGCGAGCCACTCAGGAGGCAAGTGACAAGGGACAGAGAAGGTCTGAGGCACAGAGGCCAGGGCCACATGGCAGGTACACATTTGTGAGTCGCCCACTCATGCCCTGGACCAGGCTGAGAGTAAACCCCTTGGGGAGAGCGCAGACAGCGGCCAAGGAGGAAGACCCAAGATGGGGCCCTTGAGGAAGTTTTGCTTCCAGCGTCCTTGTCTCACTGTAGTCCTGGGCTAGAGGACGAGTCTGCCAAAGTGACAGAGAATGGACAGCTGGATGGGGGACCGGTGCTGAGTTTGTGCTCTGCCTTGTGTGTCCCCTCACCAAGTACCATTCCTGGCGTTTACTTGAACCCCCACTTTACAGATGATGAAAGGCAGTCTTGGATGTCCCATGTCTTGGAGATTTATGGGCACAGAGCGAACAGCAGACCTTTCTCACCAGGAATGAAGCTGGAGGGGGTGGCAGGATAGCATGTGACAGGCTTGGTGCATGAAGAAATGGCAAGGAGAACATGCCACCTCTGGAGGAGATGTTAGGCCCACTCCATTGACGACAAGTAGTGTAGCAGAATACAGCAGAGAGAAGTCTATCCTGGGGCCTCAGAGGAAGGACCAGAACAAACGTCACAGAGGAGGTGGGACCTAAAGGGACCCAGAGGAGAAGGAGGTTTAGAAAAGTAAAACTGGGATGAAGAATGAGCATCAACGTTGGCAGGAAATCAGGGTTCACTGGACATCTGCGAAAGAGCAAATGCTGTGGCTTGTCTGGAACCCAGGGTGAGAGTGGAAGAGGACACAGGCAGATTGGGGTGATCACCAGGGAGCTGAACTTGTCAGGAAGGAGGCGAGCTTCAGCAAAGGCTTCTGCCAGTCCCGGGTCAGGGAAGACATCAGGATCTTAGGAGGACAAATTAACCAGCCTAAGGAATTGAAATTCCACCTCTCAGCTCCTCGCTGAGGTCTAGAGGTCCCAAGCCCAACTCCAATCTGTAGGCCCATTGCGAGGCGATGGGCTATGCATGTTCCCGAGAGTCCCAGGGCTATACAAAGCCCTTCTCTCTTCCTGTGACCACACTGGGGCTCAAACTGGGCCCAGATACTGCTGAGAGTTTCCTTCCATGGGATCACTCTGGAGACAGCAACAGCCACGGGAAACTGAGCAGATGGATGGTCCCGACACCGCCTAAAATGGGGCTGTGGGTGGGAGCAGCTGTAGGGCAGAGTGCGTCTACCTGGTTTACCATCATATCTCCTCCCCACTTGCTCAAACTCCAGGCCGGGCTCCTCCTAATCGACATCGGAGACTGCATAGATGTGAAATGTAGGGATTTTATTTTCAAATATTGCCGTAAAGAAAGAACATTAATGAGCTGACCACTGATAAAAGCAGACCTTGCACACTATCTGTCCTTGTCCCAGCTCAGTGTCATTTCCTGCCCACCATTCAACATCTGGTGAGCGCTGGTTTCTCCATGGTTGTTCAGTAGGAGAAGCAAGGAACCATACAAAGCCACGGGACTGCATGGTGGAGCTGAATCTTGAGAAAGTTGTGGGATTTAATGAGGCCAATCAAAGGAGGTGTTAGACACCCCTTCTAATGCCACATAATGTTGCGCACGATCGAGACCTGGCACTTAGGCCAGTGAATGGCAGAAGACGAGGAAATCAACAACCCGTTGTGTTCGTAATAGGGAAGTTTGATTCTGATACCGTCCCAATGAAATATGAAATTAAAAGTCTTTTCTTTTCATTTAAAAAAAAATAAAACCCCAGTTGAAAACTTTTCTCCACCATTTCCTGTGAAACTTGGGTCTCTGTGTTAAGTGGATTCACTCAGAGTGCCCTTTTTCTGGTCCGGTGTATGGAGTTTGGTAGTTTGAATGACAGCAGAGCCCCTCCTGGGTTCACCCACAGTCTCTTGCTTCTTCATTGCCCACCTCAACTCAGGTCATTAACTCGTTTATTCAACATTTAATGAGCACTTACTGATTATCAAGTGCTCTCCTAAGCACTGGAGGTACAACTGTTGATAAAATATACAAAAATCTCTGCCTTCACGGAGCTTATATTCTAGTGGACCCCCTTGATCCAATCTCCCTCTCCTCCGTCTCTTTCTCTCTCTCCAATATTATGGCTTCTGTCCCCAGGACCATCGCTTTAACTCAGAGACCCGAACATTCACTGCTCCACTGGCCAAGTTTGATTATGCTACCAAAACAAGCAGTAATTTACGAATCCCTGCTCGTGCCTCGTGTCCAAAGCAAGTCACACCTGTCATCATGTAAAGCTAGATCCAGGTTAGCGGACGCTCCCCGGGGACATGTGCTTTCGGGCTCGCTGCAGCAGGAAACAGGACAAGGCAAGCACACAGTGGCTTTTAAAGCTTCCACCGGAAGTGACACACTTCACTTCTGCACATTTTATTGGCCGAAGGTAGATACACATCAGGCCTCCACGGGGACAGGGACGTGCAGCCTGCCATGCACCCAGAGCAGGATAACCCAGGAGACTTGTCCAACAGTGTGGAGATTATACACAGGCGAATCAAGAGAGAGGGATCAAAGTCTCTCTCTGAATGGTAACAGGAAATAGGAGAGAGAGAAAAGGTTGTCTTGGGTTAAGTCCATTCAAGAATCTTAGCCTCCAACTCTGAATGTCTTGTGGCCAACAGAATTGGCATTTGCCCCTTTCAAGTCCCAGTTTGGCATAGCAGCAATTAGTTTTTAGCAGCTCTACCCTAGGAACTTCAATCCCCTCACATTACTTCCCCCTGAGCCTCAGTCTCCTGATCCTTAAAATGGGAATAATAATCTTTATTTTGCCCCACTCTTACAGGCTAGTTCATTCATTGATAAGAAAGTTATTTGATTATAAATTGCTTTGTATGAGGTGTGGATGCTCATTATTATGAACTTCGTGACTCAGAAGTGAATTGGAAATCATTTATTGGTCAGGAGCTAGCACCCACTCCGTGATTTTAATCCTATCATTCTCAGTTCTCTGAATTGGAGACCTTTCTAAACTGCCTAGTCCCCTTTATCAGCCATCCAGGCACTATCTAAAGTGCTTCCTGCACCTTCTCTGTTTCATCCCAATGGTGCCATGTGACAGGCTGTACAGATCAGAAAACTGAGGCTCAGCAGAATGAAGCCACTTGCCCACTTGCCCAAGTCAGAGCCTCGCTTCAAGCCTAATTCTGGTGGGACTCCAAAGTCTGAACTCTTGCTGTGCAGGCGGGGTGAGCAGGGAGTCTCTGCAGCTGCTTCCTCTTGCCCCAACCTCAGCTTAGTCCTCATTGCTGACAACCCCAATTTGTAACCAGGGCTCTCTAAGAGACGGCCATTCTCTTGAGTGTGCAAATAAGGGATGATGTTGCTATGGATTTTGCATGGCATAGCGGTAAACGCAGAGGCACCGGCGTGGAGCTACCAGGATTCAAGTCACAGACCATCACTTACTAGCTCTTTGACCTTGTGTAGTTCTCTTAACATCTCTTGTGTTCACTTGACTCATCTGTTTAAAAACAAATGCATGTCTGGGGTTCTGAGAACTCAGCATGATCATTCATATCATTGCTTAGCACAACTCAACAAGGAGCCTGTTCAAAGTATCAGGAGGCTCTTAATCCTAAACTGCTATCTCTGTAAGCCGGCTTGGCAGTGGGGAACTCAGCAGCCTCCTGCTCCTTATTATCCTTCAGCTGGCTCTCTACCAGCCGGGAGCACCGCAGACCTCATCTGAGGCTCTCCTGCAAGACGGGGCCCCATGAGATCCATTCTGAGGCCTCTCAGTGTGTTTCCATTCACCCTTCGTTCTGAATGTCTCCCAGCAGAGATCGCCACTGATGTGCCGGCTCTGCGGGACACTGGCTCTGATCGCTATCCCTGCTGGAAACTCCCTCACCCCTCTGTGGGCAGTACAAGGATGGGAGTCAGGGGATGCTGAAGCCTGGGGTCACTGCAGCCAGATGCAAGGGGATCAGCCTCCGAGTAAGAACAAGCAGGCTGCAGCTGCACTTGCAGGGCCGGCTGGAGGCAGCAGACACCAAAGGGATGCGGTCCACAACCAGGTTCTGGGGCCGCTTTCTCTACCCCCACTTAGCTATACAACCTTGACATTTACTTAACCTCTGTGAATCTTGGTTTCTTCCCCTTTAAAGGAAGATGATCGCCTTGTAGAGTTTTTATGGGAAGTGAATGAATGAGTGCCTCCTGGCCCTCCTGAAATAGCACCCCCTCTGGGGGTAGACTAAGTAGTCAGCACTAAGATCCCTTAAAATGGGTGGGTGTTGGGACAGCAGTTCAGGGCTGCAATTCAAATGCGTGCTCTTCCCAGCACTTTCTTGGGCCCTAGAATGTCAACTGGGAGCAAGCTGTGGAACTGATTTCCCAGGTAGACCACCTCAGATTATTAAAGATGCTGGGGCCCAGGCACAATTGGGGATCACTCTCTCCAGGTCACTCATACTGCAAATAAGTGTCAAGGGAATTTTCGAGGCTTGTGGTAAGAGCTGTCTCCAAAGCCAGAGTCCACATCCCAACTTGGCCACTTCAAAGCATCCCTCCTTGGGCAAGAATGAAGCTTGTGGCTTCATTTCCTCATCTGCATGGGGGTCCTAGTGACGTCAGAGGAATGTCTTGAGGTTACCTGAACTAATTCATGAAAAGCACAATGCCTGCCATACAGTAATTGCTCAGTATATGTTTGCTGGGTTTTTTGGTTTTATTTTGTTTTTGTGAGGATTTTTGGTTTTGTTTTAAATGTTCCAGAAACTGTTCCATACACCAGGGACTAGAGCAAGTAACCAGTACAGCTTTGGTCCCTACCCCTGGGGCTGCACATACAAACACTAACCAGTAACCCACCGATCTTCATGTCCCACCTGCTCCGCTGTGTGCCAAGCCCAAGAGGCATAGTCCCGGCAGTACATCTGGCAATAGGATCTGAGTTTGGAGTCCACAGAGAGTGGGTGGCAGAGCTGGAACTCAGCCCTGGGGATCTTAACTCCCTGTCCAGTCCCTGACCTTAACTCTCTGCCACCCCCATGGCTTCTCTGTGCCGTAAGAGGGGACAGAATGTGTGGGGGAGCAGCCTCCCATCTTGGCACAAACTTAATTGTGACCTCAGAGAGGAGCTAAGGCAATGAATGTATTCTTCTGCCAACACCTGGGCTGGGTGCCTGGGGTGGCTGGCTGCAGATCTGAGGGTGGTATCTGGTAATGGCCATCTGGGTAAGTGCCAAATACTCATCTGCCCAGACAGAGTCTCAGTAGGTGGGACAGTAAGAACAAGAGGACATCCCACAGAGAAAAGGCAGGTAAAGCAATCACCAACTGTTTCTGAGGAACAGAAACTGGGGCGGGCATGCTCCATGCAGGATCTCCCCTGGAATCCTCACAACAAGCCCTGCCCCCTTTCACCTGCCCATTGCACAGAAGGTGAAAACGGGTTTCAAAGATAGTCCCAGTGGGGAAGCGTTGGACAAGGGAGACAAAGGCAGGTCCCCAGAACAGAAATCAGCTCCTTTATTTGCCATTCCGCCACAAAGAGGTATCTGGGGAGGCCACGGGTCAAGGGCCCCTCTTTACTTGCCCGCATGCCTCATTGCAGGAGGGCAGTGCTAGAAATCTGTTCCAAAATAGCCCTGCCTCTGCTCCCTCACCTTGCAAGCACCTCCACCAACAGCAGGGATGGGCTGGATGTCAGATAGGGAATCCAGTTAGTGCCTTTCAATGAGGCCACAGGGATGCTGGCAGCTCAGCAGGGTGAGCTCACCTTCAAATATGCTCCTGGGAAGGTGGTGTAAACTGAATTTGTGTAAACGGAATCCAATTCTCCAAGTGACGGGTGGGCTCAGCTCAGTGGTCAGACGCTCCAGCCCCGGAACCTCACCAGACCCCCAGGGAAGAGGCATCAGCCCACCTGCCAGCCAGCACCATTTACATGTAGTTAAACCACCCCTCCCCGACCTTATAAGAATCCTTGCAGTGACCCCTCCCCACCCAGGCAACCCTCACTTATCTGCACCTTTCCAGTTTGGATGTGCACATCTCTCCCTCCCCTCAGCAGGACTGAGCTGGAAACCGCAGAGAACGTAGGCTGCTGGACCTCGGCCTCCTTGGCACCACCTGTCCTGGACATGGGCCTGGCCGGCCTCCAGGCTCTCGGGCAGTGTGAGGACACCAAGCCCTGACAGGCCTGGCACTTTCTGCTCTGACTATTCTTCCACTCCCAAAAGGATCCGACAGCCACCTCTGGGGTGGAATCCTACAGGCTTTGGGCTTGAATGGAAGGATTTCCGTACAACTCGATTTTTTAAAATGGATCCATAGCCAAGCCCTCTTCCTACCCCCTGACACTTTCATCCTATTCATTTGCTCACTCGTTCATCCAACGAACAGAGCACATGCTGGCCATTCACCGCTTAGCATCAAGTATGGGCCTGATGATGTGGAGGGAGGCAGAGTTCTTGCCTCAACTTCTAGGGAGTAATACTCTTGGCTGGGCAGGAACCAGAAGCCAGTATGAGGGCATCTTGCTCCCCACATAGACCAGGCCTAGCACGGCAGATAGAACACAGTGCGTATACTCCATGCCCATCTGTTGACTTGAAACACGACACATGGATGATGAGATAGATGACTCGAGAGGTTCCAGCTCTGCTAGTCGCAGGACATTGTCATACCATGCAGGACCCTGAGGAGGCTTCATGGAGCTGGTGGCCTTTGAGCTGGGCCCTGCATCATGGTAAGATTTCTTCCAGAGCAGGCAGCATCCTTGCAAAGCCACCAGAATCTGCAGAGGTACTTTGGAGGAATAACAGCAAGAGGCCTGGACAGGGATCACTAGGAAGGAGGTGGGAGTCAGAAGCAGGGATTTGTCA
>PVJO010025376.1:0-22844 GCA_004026905.1 Hystrix cristata | reverse complement strand
TATATATATATATATATATATATATATATATATATATATATATATATATATATATATATATATATATATATTTTTATATATATATATATATATATATATATATATATATATATATATTTTAATTTATTAACATAAAGTCCAACAATAGTATTTTGCAAAAAGTATAGATATGCTTCTTTCCTTATTGAAGGGTCCCATCATGGCCCTAGAAGGCACATTTCACGTTTTCACAGTTGCCCACTCCCGTCTCTGTGCAGCATTTGTGGGTATTGCTCCTGCTCTACCAGGAAACTCTTTTCTGTTTTCTCAATATGAATAACTCCTATGTACCCTTCACGATTCAACCAGTGTCTTATCTCGTCTGTGACACTTTCCCTGTATCTGACTGAGGTTTTCCATCTTTGTGCTCTCATCCCTATGTACTTTCATCATTGCTCAATGCTATTATTGATTTTTGTACCTGTCAGGTCTCGAGTATAAGCAATTTGATATTAGTAGTTGTACTATTTTGCTTTATTTGTAAAACCACTCTACAAATATTTGTTCGGATCTGTTCCAATGAATATACTGTAAAGTCAGTAGCCATGAAATAAAATATACATGGTGCTTGTTGTTCTTGGCACAATAAAGCACGCTTATTTTGTCTACACTCTGATGTTGGCCAATATGGGATTAGATGGAGTTTGTCACAGGAACTCAGTGGAAATCCATCTGTTACCCAGGGAGGGTGGCTAGAGAAATTGTGCTACAGAAAGTAGGTCTAGGATAACACTTGAAGGTCCAATTCCTCCACATAATATGCATATAGAATTTGCAACTGTGGAACACAATATCTTAGGGCCAGAGAGATAAATAATTGGGTTCTCACCAGAATTAGGCAAAACCACCATACTTGAAAACTGAGAAAATATAATTTGTAGATACAAGTAGGTGATTGAAAAAAATGTATAGGTCATATGTCTTCTTTTTCTATAGTTTATATTTTATGTTACAGTACATAGAATATTACACACTTTACAAATATGTCTAAAGAAGGTGAGCATTTCAACTTTTACTCAAAGATATGACAGTTTATTTCTACTCTGGATTATGAACATAATGATACTAGACAAAATAATCTAAAAGCACAGTACTTACAATTAGTAATCTTGCTTTCATCAGTTACACATTGGAATAAATTAGTAATTATTAATGTCTATCTATATACTGTACATGCAGATTTATAACTGTGTAAGACTATTTAAAATTCATTCTGAATAATGGATTAAGATTTTCTCAGCTTTTTATTATTATGTTTATGTCATAATATGTCAAGTTCCAAATATCAATTATTGTTAAAAGGTGGATATTTACTAGTTAAAAGTAGCATAAATTTGTGATCAGCATGTTTTAAAGAATAAGCAGATCAGTCAATAGAATCCCATACTAAAAGAAATTTAAAATATGTGGCTATTCCTGTTTAAATGTGTCACATGCCCTCCTGCTTTACAGAGCAAGTCAAAATTTGGAAATTTATGAGACAAGCCCCCGGTAAATCCTTGAACAAATATGATTAGACCTATATTAACTCATACCATGAGCAAAGGCATTGTATACACAACCATTGCTGATTTCATACTTCCATTTACCAATACAGTCTTGCATTAGCGGGTCTTGCTGGATACATTAGATATAATAAATTAGTTCAGAACATGATACTTTGCAATACAGAATAGACTGAGTCAAACATTTGTTTACATGATTTTCAATGATAATACAAAATATATTTTAAACTATCCAATAAACTTTTCTGAATATATGTTGTAGGGAGAACAAATCTTAAATCTGTTCCAAAAAATATTTAAATTTTGGAGTTTTATAAAATATTGATCACTTTGAACATGCAAAGTGTATTTAATATTTCTAGTCAAATACGATAGTAAACTTGAAAAAGTTTTCAAATGTATATTTTGTTATCTTCTAATGTCTTTATTTTCAGATATATCACCTGATCCTATGAAAAATCTTAACAATAGCAAACCTTTGTAGAAAGTAACTTTTCTAAGGAGCTTACAAACATAATAAATTGGACTTTAGAATTATATATTTTCAATATTTATTCCAACTTCTTTTTGTGTACGTTCATTGCAGTCGAATGGGCCAAAATAGTCCAGGTTCTTGAGCAGGACAAGGAAAGAATTACCAAGCATACACCTCATAGTGAGTAATAAGCAATTTCATTTATTGGTCATCACGTGATGGTAGTATCAGGAACAGGCAGGGGGGCAAAGGGAAAACGGAGGAGGAAGAGGAACCCTGGATAATTCAGGCGTCTAGTACTTAAAAGTTTCAGGAGCCTCTATCTCCAGATGCCTCCCATTCTATCTCTCACTGGTGCTGATGATCTACCATCTTGACCTCCCAAGCCTGAGCAGGGGAGTCATGGAGGAGGGGAACAGAGCATATTCCCCAAGCTGCTGCCTCTAACTGTACCAAAATAATATCTAAAAAATAGTTTGGAATGTGTTTCAAAACATAGAGGGAGAATTGGCTGATTAGACAAATTTTGAAGCTAAGTAATGAATTCACAGGGACTAGTTTGTATTCTATGTGTTTTTTCATATATGCCTGAAATATTTCATTACTAAGCAAAAATACTCATTGATATAATACAGACTGGCTGTACATGAAATAACAAGGCAGCATTATAATGAAATCATTGGTATAATCATTTTACTGTAAATAAAAAGTCAATAATATTTACTTTAGCCAATTTTCTCCCCTAAATCAAAAAGAAACATAAATAAGAGCTCTTATTTATTTATTTTTCTTACTGTGCTGTAAAGTGCATTAAACACTACAATGAAATTATCTTTTTTCAATTCTCACAACAACCCTACAATAGATGTGAGCGGCTTCATTTTAGACACGGAGAAACTGAGTCCAGGTGCTGGAAAACCTAGGAGTAACCCAAAAATATGTTCCCAAATCAGGAATTTTATCCAAAGCAATAATATTTGAAAAGAACTTCGGATTAGAATGTATCTGAAATTTCACTGATCACATGACTAATGTATAAACAACCTAACAATATTTGCAAAATCAATTGGGTAATTAAATACATGAATGTGAGTTTGACATAGGAGGTCGAAACTCTAGAACCTTGAAGTGGATGATTTAATATGGATACTTAGATAATTTCAAACTTACTGGAATTTCTGTGGACACTAGAGTCAAGAGTCTGAAACTGAAATATTTATTTCTATGACACACAAATATAACTGATATTATAGACTGAATGATGTCCACATTCTAATACATCAGCCCTATTAGAAATTTACATTAAAGGCAAAGGGACTTTGCTAATTTGATTAAATTAATAGAAATTATCTTGGGGTATCTGAGGTCATTGCAAAGCTTCTTTTTAGAAGGAAACGCACGATCAAGTGAGAGAAGGCGATGTGATGATGGCAAGGAGAAGGTGCAGTGTGAGTCTGTGGGTCCAGGGAAGTGGACAATCTGAACAAAGAATGGAAAAGGCAAGGAGACAGATTTCACCTTAGAGCTTCCAGAAGAAATGCAGACTTGATGACGCATTTTGGTTTTCTACAAAACTATAAGGTAATAAAGTTATGTTTTGTAAAGACCTTAACTGCATGGTAATGTCGTAAAAGCAGTAGGAAAACTGCTGCAGCCCTGTTTCTAGCATGACTGCTACTTGCAGACAAAAGCTGGTGACTATTGCCCAGAGTCCTGAGCCAGTTTCAAACAACAGCACCTCTCTGGTTCTGGGTGCCAGCACCAAAAGTGATTAGAAAGTGGAGGGCCTTTCCCTAACTTTGACCATCCTGATTCTCCACACCGAGTACTCTAATTTTAATAGAACATAAGACTGTAATTGTAAAATTTCTAATTACTCCAGTACATCAATATATAAAAAAGAAGCCGGAATGGATGTTGAGGTTCAGTAAATGGTATTAAGCACATATAATTAATCAATTTCACCAAATGTTCCTTAAACTCTGTATATTTTTCTTCAATAACAAAGCACACATACTTTTATATATTTTTTAACATGCTAATGTAATATGTTAATATATAAACTATTGTTTGCAACAGTTTTAAAAGGCTGTGTTTTAACATCTGCACATTGTTTTAAAAAATCTGGTTTTTGTGTGTGATTTGGGATGTGGAAATCTACATAATTTGAATTATTGCTCCATTATTTTATGCAAAAGGCAAATTGAACCTGGCTTTATAGCTCACTTTCAAATTTTATAATTTACTTTATGTTACCATCTACTTAAAGTCCTGAACTACTATTTTCATAGCAATATTTGCGGAAAGATTTAATGCAGAGTTTAAATTTAGCCACATATTAACATTGTAGTGTCATCCTAAACTCTGTATGCAAATAGTGTTTATTGAAAGACAACAGTAAATTTATGTAACATAAATTACAAGAATTTTTACTGGATATTGTAAAAGTTAAAGTGTCTTGGTTTTCTATCAGCTATGTCACATATCACAATGCATATTTTATTGTCTCAAAATTAAAGAATACATGTGATTTATGATTTTTTCAAAATACTTATGACAAACAGAAAAGCTGAAAGTAAGTGTGAAGTGACATCTTATAAATGTTACACAAGCTATTCTGCAGTGCATCAGCTATTCAAATAATTGCTAGAAGTAGTAATTGTATCTCCAACATGATTTGAGAAGAATTTCTGCAGAGCCCTGCATTGTTAAACAAATATTTGAATATCTCTTTATTAATAGATATCCTTTTTGTTTAGTATATGGGAAATAATGGAAAATTACAGGCCCATTGTATTTATGGTATTTATTTTGGGTAAAATCATTCCAACATTAAGTAAGGGTTACTCATATAATTCTCAGTAGTTGAGCTGGAGGTGAATCACCCAGAGGACTAAAACATGGAAATTTTCCTTATAAGTGCAAAACTTTCCCAAGTAGATTACAAAACAATTATCAAAATAAATATTTTGTCCTTCTTGCATTAATTGCATTTCTTTACTGTCACTCATATTTCATTTTAATAGGTTTGATTTAAATATGGGTACATCGAACTCCATTAATAATCAGAGTAATTAAAATAAAATAATATTTATTTTTCTAGCAATATTAAACATTCAACAAAGAGTGATAGATGGCTCATGCATCACAGTATATACAAACTTAGTAAAATGAAGATTTATTTGAATTCCCCAGGCTATCAGTCACAGTGGGATTCTTGGGTAGTACAAAAATGCATTCCCAGACACTTGCAGGATTATTTTTACATACAACATGGAGATTTGGGAGCATGTTATCAAATCATTGGTATCCTTGACACAGCCCCTTGAGTGAGTCCTTGGTTGTCTTGCATTTCATCCCCTACAGAGATACTTGAATAATTTTCTATCACATAAATCTGACCATCTCAGTCTCTATCTTAAAAAAAATCTAGACATCTGTTAGAAGTTAACAGTCTAAACTTGAGGGGCGCATAAAGATGAATTTTTTTGCCAGCCCTACATCCTACTTCTGGCCATGTGTTCACTTACGTCTGCTATTTTCTGCCTGGAAAATGGATCTGCCTTCTACTTGACTCTTGCGCACTCTTCAGCACTCGACTCATGTGTCATTCTTGCTGGGAAGTCTCCAGTCCTCCTCCATGCAGTTAGCTGCCCTTGCTGTGTGTGCACAGAAGCACCCTGTGGAGGCTGAGGTGAGAAAACAGTGTGCCTGGAGAAATCGCACTTTGGGAACGTACTGGTAATTTTCAAGGCTGCTTTGTATTTCAAGGCATTTCACTTCCTCAGAATAACCCTAAAGGAACAAGTTTCCCTGTTGCTTGAAGTCCTCTTGCCTGATCATACAGTAGCCTTCCTTCCATCAGCTCTCCTGTGCAAAGACAAGAGCCAGTCTCCGCAGTCATTCTTGCCGTGGCTGGTGGAAGAGGTGAGTTTGAATTTGGAACTGGACAAACCAACAGCTACTTCTCCACGAATTGTTAATTGGGATGCAGGTAAATAATTATCATTGTTACTTTTTTTTTATCTTTTGTTTGTTTTCTTGCCTGTCTTTATCATTTATGAACCCAGGAGATTTTGACTTTCATTTTGGACAGCGAGTCTCTATTTATGGTATTTGCTTTATTAATTGTACTCACCATGTGTGGTTCTCTTTATTTTTACTATGGATTTGAATTATCATCTGGTTTCATTGTTCTTATTCCAATACAGTACTAATCTCACCAACTCTTCTTATTATTGTCCAATACATTACATTTCTGTTATAGGCCCAATAATGTAATTAGATATTTCTTTTAAATATTTTAAGAATAGAGAAGAAACATGCATTTATACTGTTTAAATATTCCACTTTTTTTACTGATGCTATTGTGAGTGTGTGTGCATACGCACATGTGTATTTGTGTGTGTGTTATTCAAGAATGACCTGCTTTTCAGTTTGGAGAAATTTCTGATGTATTTTTGGTAAGTTAGGTCAGCTAGCAACAAAATCCTTCAGCTTTTGTCCCTCAGGGAATGGCATTGACTTCGGTTCCGAAAGATAATTTTGGCATATATAAAATTCTTGGTTTGATTGTTTTTTTTTCTTTCAGCAGTTAAATATATCATCATGCTGCCTGTTTGCCTCAGTTGTTTCCAATAGGAAGCCAGTACTTATCATATTTCATGTTAAGGAACTTTCACACAACGCAATTTTCCAAGATTTCCATTTGTCTCCGGCTTTGTACATACCCAATATGATGTGCTGAATGTAGATATCCTTGTGTTTACTCTACTTGAGTACATTGTGTCCTCTGCTTGTGCAAATTAATGTTTTTCATCAAATTTGGGAAATTAATGCTTTATTGTCTATTACTCCTTCCTCTTTCTCCTCTCCTTCTGATATTCACATTACTCATATATTGGCATGATTAATGGTGTCACACATTGCCCCAAGAGTCTGTTCATTTTTCTTCATTATTGTTCCCTGTCTGTTGTCTGGATTGCATAACCTCTAGTAATTTATCTTCAAGTTCACTGATTCTTTTTTGTACCTGTTTAAATCTATTGGTGAGGCCCTCTAATAAAGTTTCGTTTAATTTATTGTACTCTTCAAAGCTATTATTGTTCGTTTGCGACAAGTTCTGGCTCTGTAGTCTAGACCAGTCTTGAATTAAGTAATGCCACTCAGAGTGGCCTCGAACTTGTGGGAGTTCTCTTGCCTCAACTTCTCAGATGCTGGAATTATGAGCAATTGCAATTAGAATAACCACCAGGCCCTGCTTTGACCCCGTAATTAACACTGGGTTCTTTCCTGCACTTTCTATTTCTTAACTGATAGTGTCTGATTAGACATTGTCAGCATAGCTCCAATTACTTCCTTAATCCTGGTTTCCTTGAGGTCTTCAAACCTAATTATAACAGCAGTTTTGACATTTTTATTAAGTCTAACGTGGTCACTGGTAGTGTGTGACTTGCTCAGTTTTTCCATATTTTAGTCACTCTTTGCTGTTTCTTTACAAGTCTCATTTTTTTTTTTTTTAATTTGAGATTCAGGATAATATAGTTTTTCTGGGCAAAACTGCCTTCCCCCATTCTTTGGGGCCTGCTTTGATTGTTTGCATCTTTATTTGTTTAGTCATGTGGTTGCATTACTTAAGAGAAGTGTGTCTCCCTCGCAATGTGAAACCTCCGATACTGTTCTGCAGATGGTGTGGCCTTCTGCATGTGGTAGAATTACACCCACCACAGTGTTAAGATTATTAGCAGTGTTTTCTTTGATTCTTTTCTTTCTCTGTATTTCCATTAAATGTCTTTCTCCTTTAGTATCATCTCCAACTATTAGGCTGCGTGAATTGCTGGGTTATTGTTCTATCATTTTTAAAATGCTCTAGAAAAGAAAATTGTCTTCCAGTCTGATACAATGAAATTTAAGCAGGAGAAATATTTAAGCCACTCGTGGAGGTTTATTCTGACCCCAAGAAGGCTCATGTTAGCCCTCTTTGGGTTTCCCGAGAGTTCTCTCTGGTAAACCAGCTGGCCATTGATTTAGCTGGCTTCTGTCATAGAGATATCAACCTCTTCTTTATTGCTTATTCCCCAAACCTCTAGCATTATTGTACAAATGCCCTTAGGCTTGAATCTCCCTTCATTCTACGTCAAATAGTTTATTTGGGGAGAACATCAGAGCTCTCCGTTCTTTTGAATTCCTCTCATTATGGGCATAATCGATTACTGACAAGGTTATAATTCTACCTAATCTTATACAGCCATCCTGTGTACAGTCAAAAATGCACTAATTCCTCCTTGAGAAAGACAGTAAAGTCCTCAAAAGCGATGTTTCCTGTGCCCCTAATATCTTGTTATTCAAATACTCCATTGTTCATTTAGTAATACCTAAATACTGACATAAAAATCTATGCATCTTACCTTATCATTTAAGGGCAGAAGGGAGAAAAGAAATCAGAGATACCATACTTCTTTTTGTCACACAGATAGGTATAAACACAAATGTAATACTAAATACCCTTGGCAATTACAATCCTTATTTCTCTCACTGGACATGTGGCTGTGCCTGGTTTTTACAGTGACGTTCTACAGGCTATTCTGTATTCTCTTTTTCTTTACCAAGAACCTCAGGTATTTGTGTTTCTTTATCTGGTTGAGTGACCCAATTTGCATCCCTTAAGGATCTAAGAGCCTTCACAATCCTTCTCTGGATCAGAGTTTCACAGGTATTATCTTAACTTGAGGGTTTTATATAAGTAAGAGATGTTCTGAAAGATCTCATACAATTGAGATACTCCTTTCTTACTTCTTTTATGGAGTCATCCAATTTTCCTTTTGGTAGCATGGAACAGTTGTTCACGTCAATTCCATAACTATGTTCTCTGTCTGCTAAGATGCTTGAGGAGCACAAAGTGGTAGGGTCCAATTTTAACTTTCAATTCAGTAGAATCTTTGTAGAATTTTTGGAAGAAGCATTCTTCCTTCTGAATTTAAAATGTCTTGGTCTGCAAAGCATAAAGTATGGGGAACAGGAAGAAAAAATGCTGGTGTTTTCGTAGGGGTAATATGGAAACATGTTATCATTTTGACCTGTGATTCCTGGACCTGTGAATCCTGGTTTTTGTAGAAATAGCCTCATTTACTGGAGGTTGATTCAGAACATTTACAGCTTTCTGGGGAGCCTTTCCATGGCCCTGCAAAGTATTCCTGCAAAGGACTCCGCTGTTACACCTTTTAATTCCACTCTAGAATTCTCCTTTTCCATATAGCCAGGTGAGGTCCTTTATTTAGACTATGAGGTAAAGGCATTCTACCAGAGAATTCCATGAGTGTAGACCTATCACCACAATTCTTTTACTTGAACATAAATTCCTTGATCGAAAGTAATGCTGTGTTGAATATGATGATGGTGCATAAGGCAATCTGTAAATTCATGGCTGGTACTATTACACAAAGGGAAGATACATTCTTATCAAGAGTTACTATCCATTCCAAAGAGGATAAAACACGGCCTTTCCCATGATGAAAGAGGTTCAGCACAAGCTGTCACCAAGTAGCTGGCTGGTATTTACATACCATTTTCCCACATTTCTTTAACACTAATTTCCAAGTTTGTTCCTTCTAACGCATGAACCATTTAGACAAACCGTGGCCCACGAGCCAGGTATTAGAGTACAATAACACATCTGTCTATTTTTCCTTCAAAACAGAGTGTACACATAGGTCTACTGAAGGAATTTCTGGCTACTGCGAATATTTACCTTCACTATTAACCTTTAGGGTTGTCCCAGGGAGGGACTGTTGTGAAGCAGTTTTCTATTTTTGGATGCTGTCTGTATATACCAGGCCTGAGTCTTCTCTTCCTCTGTCAAATGATGGTAAAGTGCTCCCTGGTGACCATGGTACAGATGGGCAGAGAAAAAGCAGTGTGTCACGGTGAGGTCAGGGGCGTTTGAGCCACTTGTTTGTGTAAATTATTTGTGCCTTTATTGGCCTGTTTGGACATGCTTAGATATACACTGCTTCTGTTTGTTGACAGAATGTTGTTTTTTGTGTCAAACTTGAACTTCTATTAGTAAGATAAGGAAATGAGAAAAGGCTGGGAATAACAGCAAGATCCAAACAGTTTCTTTTAGCAACCATTAATATATAATGTATGTTTTCCATTGTGATGATTTTTTCTGATTGAACTTGAAATAAATTTAAACTTGTTGACAATTTAAAAATAACACCCTAAAATATTTTATTGTATTTTTGTATGTCTAAAATACAATTGAAGGAAAAATTGGGGCTGGGTGGTAACTTAGTGGTAGAGTATACTCTCAGCAATGTAAGAGGCCCTGGGTTTAATACTTAGTACCCCTTAAAATGCCAGCCCAGTGTTAATTTTAAAAGATGTGTAGTACATTAAAATATGTTGAAAATACATAAGACTTTTCTGTTTACCTTACCTACGTATTAAAAATTTAGTCATATATTCAGAATGCAGATCAAGGCCAAGAACAATATATACATTCAGAGATACCACATTACTCGAATTAGCATGAAATCCTGACAATTTCATAATGCAAACAATTATTTCCCTTAGTTTTTCTTTCATTTTGTTTTTATATCATCTATTCTCCCCCTTAGTATAGAGGAAACAGAGTATAAATCAAGCAAATAACTTTTGCATGATAGATTATGAAAAACATTTGATCTTTTGATCTCATAGAGCTATGTAGCCAAAAGGCTTTTACTTCCTGGCATTAGTCCCAGACTCCAAGTGTCATTCAGAGGAAACATTTCCATGATGTAGTGTTTGATATTTTACCTCTTTTTTATAAACCTCTGTTTCTTTTACTATTGCCTTTTTTTTTTTACAAGCTTTCTTACAAATAGCTGCAGAAGGTGTTGTCCAAAGGGAGAAAAAAAAATGAAACCAGTTAAAACATTATTTCCGCAGGCTATCTCAGCTATAAAAATTCCTGAGATTTTATAAAAGGAGAGAAAGAGACAGAGAAAGCAGGAGGAAGAGTACTAAAATTATACATGTAACAAAATCACTCACCTTTATTGCTGGCTATGCACAAAGGTTTATACCCAGTCCCTGAGCACAATGCCCGTCCACTGTATCTGAGCATCATGAATACTGTATAAACTCACTAAGACCTCCCCAGAATAAAATCTCTGCTAATGTTTGCACAAGCATAACTGTCCAAAGATTTTAACTTCTCCAGGGCTAAGACCAGATCATAGAACATGAGTCTCCTTTTTCTTAGCACTTCTGAAACTCCAATTAACTCATTACCCACAAACAATAAAAAATTAAAGAAACATTAATTAGAATTGGTTGTTATTGCTATTTTAAATATCATTTGTCCATAATGTAATCTATAAAATGATGAGAACACTAGGTCAGGCTAACAGCTATTTTAAGCAATGTTTAACAATATTTTTCCAGGGATTGGGCAAACTTACTTTATGTATTATGAAATGAAAACCTGCCATATACCTCATAAAGCAGGAATCAATCAATATCTCCTAAAGGAAATTCTGAATGTTGTTGCCACTCTGAAAATACAGAACCAGATCACAGAGCAGGAAGTAAAGGGATACCACAGACATAAAAATTAGAAGCAGAAGACTGGAAATATTCTCAGAAATAATTAGTAAATTATACCGTCATGGAAGAGCAAGTGAATAGTCCATCATCTGCAAATTGCTGAGAGCTGAATTAATGACAAGTGAGACCTTGAGAGTGGGACCAAATTTTAAACCACCGAAAAAAAATTTAAATCCTTGTTTCTGCCTCTTAATGTGAGTACAGCCTGCAATAGTGAATATACTGGCAGGAAACAGAAGGCACACTTGGCAGGGATTTTGAAGAGAAGTTAGCAAATGACAACTGATTTAGGGACAGGCCTCTGGGATGAGCAGCAGGCAAAACAACAGCGGCAAGAAGTCCCCCACAGACCCAAAAGGTCAAGGAAAGCAAAATGTTTCACTAGAGCAAGTTGAGAGCTGGGATCACGGAAGAGAAGCTTCGCAGGTGCTTTAGCCAGACTTGCCTGGGCCTAAGGCTGAAGCATGAAGAGAATGGGGAGGCACAATCTGAACTCCGTCCTCAAACTCTCGAATCTTTTACCTGAACCTCCCTGTGGACAAGTCCACATCGAAGCCAGAGAGAAAGTGAGCCTCAGTAATGCAATGTACAGAAATCAGTCTTTAAGAGACACAGAGGAGGGCAGTGATTGTAGAGAACAGGAGGGTAGGCAGTAGACATAATAAGGTTAAAAGGTGAGGATTAAGATGGTCCAAGAATAATGTTTTGGAACTATTATTTGTATCATTAAACCTTTTAAGTAAAATGTAAAAGGGACACCTTTATACACTGCTAAATTCAAAATTAAAATTTAGCAATATTCTAAAAAGGATAGAATTAACCATACATTTGATTGTAGGAATGAAATAATTATATCTAATTTTGAACCAATAATTAAATACCTCTTAACTGTAAAATTTCAATATAATCATTGGGAATCATATGCATTATAATATAGATCTACATAATATAAGTAATATTCCAAAAAATTCTATTATATCCTTTTGTGTGTATGTGTGTGTATAATATTTTTGTTTAAACTACAAGACACTTGTGAATACTATCTTCAACATATTCTTTTCCCTATAGAAGTCCCTCAGAAAAAACAGAGTTCACTGAAATTGACCTTTAGGGTCAAATGTTTTCCAAAGTTGCATGAGGTCAAGTGTGTTAGCTAATGTAAGCATTAACACAGGACCAAAGCAGCATCTAATAGTTGATAAAATACTTTCAAAGGGGGGACTGGGGATTTAGCTCAGTGATTAGAGTGCTTGCCTTGCAAGCACAAGGGTCTGAGTTCGATCCCCGGCACTACAAAAAAAAAAAAAAAAAAAAAAAAAAAAAAAAAAAAAAAAAAAAAAATAATAATAATACTTTCAAAGGGTCCAAAAGGTAGAGACGTAATTCATTCTGCTGAAGATTGATGATGTTTGTAAGGCAAAAGAGATTTATTGATTTGATTTATTGGTTTGGAATGATTTTTTTTATCCAAAGAGCATTCATGAATATGGCACCAAAACAATCACAGAAAATGCAGCGTCTGCATCTTTGGAGACTGAAGCTCAGCAGGCAGCTGCGAGCGAAGAGGATTTAACGAAGAAGCACGATTTCTGCAACACACATGTATTACCCAGCACAGCACTGTTTTGAATCAGCGATGACTAACCGGGAAGAGATGTGAATCGGAGCAGAAAACAAGGCCTGTGCCCTGCATGCTGCAAGAGTGAATGAAAGACAGTATGTAATTAAGTTTTGTTTTTGCATTTTTCCTCCAACTTGGAAGTATCATGGAATAAAAGTTGGTGAAAGGAACGGAAATCACATTTCCAAGCAAAATCGATAATGCATTTTAGTTGGAGTAAATATTCAGAAGACATGCATTTACATTACAAGTGAATAAAGTATGTTAAAAACAATGTAAAATATTAAGGCCTGAGATGATCACTAGACTTGATCTCTAGGAGTTCAGAGAAACAAAAAGATGAACTGATTCTGGGTACCTGACTAGAAAAAGAACTCAGCGGCAGAATACGGGCCAGCTCACTGGATGTCCCAGTGACCCGGAGGGCCGGGGCTGGAAGCCACGTGGCCAGCACCAAGGTGGAAAGCACACCGTCCACACGGCCCACCAAAGGCAAAGGTTTGCTGTCGGGGACCAGATGAGGCTTTCTGGCGCCATGGAAACTGCTGCTACTAGAAATGCAGCCAGCACTGAACCTGGCCACCGTGTTTTGCTACAGGTCCTGCAGCCCCCTGTCACCAGAAAGCATTTTGTTACTCCCCTTCTGCTTCGGCTCTCCAGATTCTGTTTCATAGTCGGTGTGTGAACGGCACAACCGTAGCTCTACGCTTGTACTTTACCTGGAAGAGACTGGGAGAAAGTCTCCAGAGTATTTCACTATTAAACGTCAGACTGATGAGAGCTCATTAGTCGGGGGATTCTCTGAGCACCATTTAAAGCAAAAAGCTTTCTATAGTCTAACATTCTCTTCCCTGCCTCACACAACCACTTTTCGTCACCCTTTCCATGAAGTCTGTAAAATCACTGACAGTATAATCTCAGTGTGTGATTGCCCAGTAGGTATGTCCACACTCAATCTGTCTTCCAAGCTTTACTTCTATTTCCATAAGCTTTGCAAATTCATGTTTCATGATTAAATTAATCACATTTTCTCCCAAACCTGCTATCCCTGCAGCCTAATGTCATATATACTTTAAGACTTGAGACAAAACTACTTGCACATAGTTTGTTCCAGTTACCAGTTACTCAACCTTATTCTCACAGACTAGAGCTTGTAATTCTGAACTGATGTATGAGTTGCATGTGATTAGTATGTGTGTTAAATTATAATGATGTTAAAACTTTATTCGCCTGACAAATTACAGAGGAAAATAGGAGAAAGGAGAAGGAGCTCCTAGGGCTACTGTAACCAAGAAAATAGCATTTTTATATTTAACATATATAATATATGTATTTCTATTTTTAAACTATTATCGACATTTTCCTTTTATTCATCTTTCGACTGAGTCAAGTAATGGATGTGGCACTTTGTCTTTAGAGAATTTGCAGCAGTAATAAAAATTTAAAGTTTCCAAACAAGAATGCTACATCTAAGAGAGGTTTTTATTGCTGGTCAGCATCTTGTAGAATTACATTTATGTTGATTGTAGTAAAATTCCCCAGGCATCCTCCTAGTGATGGTTGCTCTTCATCACATTTTATCCCTTCAAAATTTTACACTCATCCATGGACTCACATGCACATGTGAACACATTGCTGCCATGGGCCTTTTTGCTGAGCAACATTTTTTTTTTTTTATTTTTCAGTCTGTCTGAAGAACTGACCATAATAATCCATATGCATTCATTCTATCAGGGTGATTTGCAATTCTAGCAGTGTGCAGTATTTTAAGGTTTTTATAGGTTGAGTTAGCCAAAGCAAAATAATTTTGGTGACAGCATAAATCTTGTGAAGCTAAAATTGCCTAAAATAAGAAAATGCTAGTGATCAAGCCGAAATTTAATTAAGAAGTTGGATAACTTCTGCTATAACAAGTGCATAAGCCAATAAATAAGATTCAAGTATTCTATTTCTCAAAACTTTTGGTATTACTCACAAATAACTTTCTCAAAGCCTAGCTACTAGAATGAAACTTTACATACGTTAACTCGTGAAGACAAATAATGTGTTGTTTTTTTCCCACTTGTATGATAAATTTTTGAAAGGCAAAGATTCTAAGTGTATTTTCTTAGTAATGAATATAAGAACAATGTCATTGTTACTAATATTTCAGAGCTGAGAATGCCAGTCATTGATTAATAGTCATGTATAATTTATTAGACAAAGTGATGGCTGACACAGAAGCACAGGAATAAGTGTTATGGATGAGATCAATTCTGTGAGATCTTTACGTTGAAAAGCCCACATTTCTCTCTCAGCTAAAAAACTTAGCATCTCTAGTGGGATCAGAATTCTAGTTAAAGATAAAGAAACTCAGTCAGCAGAAAGATGATCTCATGAATATGCTTTTCATCTCTTTTATATTTAGTTCCGTATGATAAAAAAGAAATACTAGGCTCTTGGCATGTTTATTTATTTTTCTCTGCACCAGAAATATGCTTTTGTGCATTTAAATTTGTAAGTAGAGAGCGAAGCTTATGGCCAAATGGCCAATTGCATTGGAAAAAACTGTAAAGAGCTTATTTATTTTTGATGTTGTTTGTTTAACTAATTGATAAATGACAAAATGTTTGTGACCAGTAATTGTCAAAAGTTCAAGGACCCTCAGAGAAAACAGATTGAGACAGAAATGACCCTTGGGAAGAAATTTATGTTATTCTACTTTTCGTTGTACTATCTTCACAGAAATGAAAATTCTTCTCCATATTAAATGTGAAAATAGCACATAATGTTTAAACCTTAGGGAAAAGGACTGAATTTTTTTTCCTTTAAACAGAAGCAGAAAAATGTGAGTTCTCTTTGTCATTTTGAACTTCGTTCTAAAATGATATAAGAAGTTTTAAGCCATAAAAGTAGATGTTTTCTGTTTTTTGTTGTCTTTGAAATGACAACATATTAATACTGCAAAAAGGATACAACTTCTTCCTTACTCTTCAAAAATATCTAACTACTTTGTTCATAAAGATGAAATCTACACCATGAGCATATTTAGAGATACAGAAATTATAAATTTCTTTGAATAGAGGATTCTCACGGTGTCTAGGAACACCTGGCTGATTTGAAGAAAATGACTTCTTTGTAATCTGGAATATATAATAGAAATAGTTTAGGAGGTATTTAATCAATACTGAACTAAATAATGTTTGTTAAGGCAAATATTTTAAAATTCTTGGTGAAGTAGAGGCCAATGTAGGATTCCCATTATTATTATTATTATTATTATTATTATTATTATTTTTAATTCTTACTGTTTTCACATACATCTTTGGGTTAGTTGCATTTCTTAAACATCAGTTTTTTTAGAATGTATTTGAGGTACTCCTAAAAAGTAACCATATTGGTTTTAATTTGAGAAATTTAATGAGAATTGAATTTTTAGGTATATCTTTCAATCAAATATACATTGGAAACATTGGGGTTCTTTAAGAGAGGGGATTAAAGGATGTGGATTGTGATTTTAGCCAAGTGAAACCAAAAGTTTCAACGAAAAATCCCTGAAAGTTCTTTGAAAATGTCTTAGTATATATGACTGGCTTGGGAAAAAGACATTGTCTTATAATTTGGGGGCTAATTTTTTTTTTTAAATATGGGTTCATATGCAAGTTAACTTTCCATTTAGTATATCTTTTGAAATTTTACTGTTACTGAAGAGTAAGCTAAAAGGTTTATACTACTCACAAGGTCTGACTTTGTCTTCTGTTACATTAGTTACACTTTTTTACATTAGCTGTTTTATGATTGATAAATATGTTTTCCACTGCAGAAGCTATTTGAAGGGAATGGTATTTATGATCCAAATATAAAATAGTATAAATATATTTTACCATAAAATATTTCTATTTTACAGGATATACTCACTAAAACCTTTCCAGACAGAAAGTGCAAAAACAAAAAAAATACACCTCTGTACACATGTTTTGTGACAGTAGAATTACAAATAATGGAAATAGTACCTTACTAGATCTTCTTTATGTATCTACCTTTTATATAATTCAAATTAGAGAAACATTTAGCTATATTTGATATATTCTCCTTCTAAAGTTTTAGAAACGATATCTTCATGGTCTTGTTTGTAATGCTATCTTAACTGAGCAACAATTTGTTACAGAAAGTAATATGGAAGATGCTGTACCAGCTTGGAGAACCATTCCAGCAAGATTCGGCATAGAGCCTGCATTCAAACAGATTAATGTTTATAGGCCAGCTTTCAGATCATCGATGTTTATAACAATATTTGCTATAATTGTGTCCAGAGCGATGATATTCAATTAATATGAAGACTGTTAGATGGCTATTATGGAAGTGTTTCTTCAATATATCAATATTCTGATTAAAATTCATTTAATGATATGACACATTAGTTTCTGAGGACATCTCTGCCAAAGACCTACAACCTGGCGGGCTTAAAACAACAGAAATGTATTATGTTATGGTTCTAGAGCCTAGAAATACACAGTGAGGGTGTTACCAGGCTTGGTTCTCCCCTGGGCTGGCAGGACAAACCTTCCTCTGAACGTCTCCTGACTTGCAGACAATCTTCCGTGTTTATCAGCTTGCAGATGCGTCACTCCATTGTCTGCATTCACTTTTCTCATGATGCTCCTTCACAGACTGTTCTCTCTCAAAGTGTCTGTTTCTGTATATATTTTTCCTTTTAATAATCACATTCGTTTTCTTGGTTTAGACAGGAGGTAAACTTGTTTGCTCTGAAAAAAATTCCTCTCCAAGGTCGCATCCACAATTATTGGAATGCAGGACCGCCAACACTTTGCTTTTGGAAGACATGATTCAACTCACAGTAGACAGTGACTATTCAGAACTAGGACCATATATGTAGCTTCAAATTTCAAGTAGAAAATTAAACCTAATTATCCAATTTACTTACCAGTCATATTTACTATGGAATTTTTAAGCCATCAGAAAACTGCAAACTGTAAATATGTTAAAAATATTCTTATATTCTAGGATTATTTCCATTCATTCAACTCTTATGGTTTTGGCATATATGATTTTTCTAATTATGTATTAAAACCCAAATCTATCTGCCCAAGTTTCTATTTGAATTCTAAACACCTTATGACCCCAACAACTGGATTTAAAAAGAAATAAAGATACACACCTTGTTGGATGCTAGGTTTTTCTTAATCCTTTTTTATGGTCTATTATATCAATCTTCTTTTCACTCCTCTCCAATATGTATATACATATATTTTTTAAGTTTTTTTTAATTGAATACCAATTGTCTGTTTTTATAAGGCAATGTTTCATAGCTTTGGCTACACCTGAGAGAAATGAAACATAGAGATTTAGTAAAATGTCCACGTTTTTTGTTTCAATTAATAGTTGCACTACACTAAGGAAGCAGATAGCTCTAAGTTGTTTGTACTGTTAGATCGATGTGCCGATTTTGCCCCAGAGTGCTTGAAATACAAGTTACTTTGGACTAGTTTAGTCAAAGGGTTAAGATGTTCAGAAGAAAAATAAGTATTTTTATTGTTTTCTAGGAAAATGTTTTTTGTTTAATAAGTGGATAGTGCATATAAAATACAGCTTTATATTAATTTTCAAACTTTTTTCCTGGTAAAAATTGGTGTTCTGTATAAACTCTTATTCAGTATGTCAAATCCTCTTTGTTCCACTCCAGAAATATAAATCATCAAGCCCTTTGAATTCTATAATTTTTCTCTCGATGTTTATCCACATTTGCAGTTCAAAATTGAGTTATTACTCATCAGGACCACATCCACATTTTTAAAAATGGAGTGGGGGTGGGGATTTAGCTCAGTGGTTGGAGTGTTTGCCTTGCCAGCACAAGGCCTTGAATTCAATCCCCAGCACACACACAAAAAAAAAAGATAGCTACAAATACTCTACAGCATACTATTTTCTTATTGAAACCAGAAATAATTTTAAAGTATCAATTTGATATTATTACCTATATGCTTAGAAATATCAATGGCTTTTAATTACTCTGAACAAAATGGGCTTTATAATATGTCAGACAAGGGCAATCATGCCATAACACATGGGAGGCAGAATTTGAAGATTTGTCCTTTTCTTGGTATTTCTTCTCCCCTCAAGTCGAGTCTCTAGAAGTGTATTAGTTTTTCACACTCAGAACACTGTTCTTATTCTCCAATATGTTAATTCTCTGTTGTGTGTCCTTATACTCTCTTTCAATATTTTGGGTCAGCTTTAAATTTATAAAAGGACAATACAAATTAAAAATATTCACGTTGCTTATTTGATAGAAATGTTTTCAGAAATGTCCACAAGGTACTGACACTACCTAGGGCAAAATTGCAAATTCGTGCTTCAGAATAAAGCATGGTGGAATACAATAAGGATAGAAGTCAGCTAAATTTGTGAGATTTTGTTTGTAAACAAGAATACTTGTCATTAATGTAGTCATATATTGTTATACAAAAGTTCTTACCTTAAAATAGATATAAAAACGTTGAAAAAATATTCCATGTCATTTCATGACATACTGAATATCAATAAAAAACTTATAGGCTAAAAATTATTTTAAAAATCCCAAATATTTTTATGTTATGAAATATCTTCATGTTATAAAATATCCTCAATATTGAAAATAACTTTGTTTAAATGTTTTGCTCATATACTTAATAAGTCTTTTATGATGTTTTGATGTTTTCATTTACAATATTAATTTTTGAATATATTGTAGAATCTATTGGACCATATAATTGTGAATCTGTTTGAAAATTAGATGATCTCATTCTAAAACTGAGGCATCTGGATCAAATTAAGTGTTAGACATCAAATGAAGTAACAGTTTATAAATGAACATGGGATTATTGCTTCCTTCTTAGAAAACCAGCATCTCTATGTGTGAATTTGACATCTGCCTTGAATAGATTTCAGTAAACTTTCCGTAAAAGGCCATGCATAAATGATGTCTAGCTTGCAATTAGGCGAGCGAAAAATAATTCTCAGAAAGGTCAAGACAGTGTGTCTCTATATTCCCTCTGATTGTTTCCATGTCATTTATTTTCATTAAAAAAACAATAATATAGTGTAGAAATAAATATCAAACTATGTAATTAGGATGCCAGGATTCTGGTCTCTATTACGTCCCCCAGAATCTTTTTTAGTGCTGTGGAGGACTTATTATTGTGGTCAACTTGAGCAGAAACGCCCAGCTGGACTGAGTTGGTGTGGTTCTGGGCGTAGAATACTCACCTGAATGTTATTGCCAACGCAGTATAAAGGAGAACAAGAGCAGAAGATAAGGGGCCGGTTGTGTCCTAGGAGAAGCTTTACTGCGGCTGGTTTTGCCAAAAGGAACTCGGCTGTTTTCATTGGAGAAAGAGCTTGGAGTCTTGCTCTCATCCAGAGTGTCTGCTGTTTGCTTTGGGAGAACTCTGGTCTTCATCTCTACCTTGAGCATCACACCCTGGTTCCAGTATAGATTTCTTGAGCCTTTTAGTGCAGACGTGAACGTACATGGGACATTGCTTGGGGAGGGGGGTCCCAGCCCTTGATGGGATCTTTTGGGTCTCCAGTGCATAGGTTGACGTTCTGCGCTCTAACTGAATTTTGCTTGTGTGTGAATGTTGTAACTTGTCCTGTATTAAATCTGCTCTCTTGCAAACCATTGACTCTAGAAAAGTAATTAATATGAGTGCTTTGGAAGGAATAGGAACATATCTGGAGAACTGAGAGTTAAAGGATATTTTAGCTTGTGTAAGGTGAATGCTGTTTGGATGTTCTTTCCAAGATCATGTTGCGAGGCACTTGTTATTGTGGTGCTATTATGAGGTTAGGCCTTAAAAATGTGGCTCGATCATGAAGGATCCATCCTCATGTTGGTACTGGTGAGGACAACTTGGACTATTTTGCTCTCTATGACCCTCTCCTCCTCCACTGTGGGACACTGCAGAAAGGTCCCCCGACGAACACCACCTTGATACTCAGCTTCCGGTCTCTGGAAGTGCGAGCCAATAGATTTATTTTTCTTTTAGCTTACCTAGTCTCAGTGTCTGTTACAACAGCTCCAAAGGTATTCAGACAGTTGGGCAACTCTCACAGAAAGAATGTAGGATTTATTTGCTAAAAATCTAGTCTAGAGGCTGAAAAGCTGTATTATACTGCAAACTGAAAAGTTTGATATTTTATGCCCTAGGCCAATAGTTCAGTATAAAGAATTTTTTTTTTCTTTAACAAAACATACACTTTCAGGTTTTGGGTCTTCACAAAGAAACTTGTAATCATTATACCAAAGATAAAGGCAAGGTATCAATTATTTTCAATAAGATTTTCAAATGTTTCTAATGATAAAGTTTAAGAAACACTATTTAGGCCATGAAAGTCGGATATATACTGTGAAAGCAGAGGAAGGAAAACATAATTATTGTCCTTAAATTCTAGTGGTAATATTAGTGATATTTTAGCACACGTGTATGTAAAAAGTTATTTCATTAATTTTTACAAAAAATCATGTGTTTTAAAATATAGCAACAATTTTATTTATAGCACACAGTTAAGAAAACAATATTTATGTTCATTTTTCCAAATAATATTCATTATCTGAATGATATAAGACATGTTAGTGGCTTTAAATATTATAAAAATAGTGCCAGTGATATTGCTTTATACCTTATCAAGGAAATACCAGTTTGTAGCAGTCATTTTTGCATAATATCCTCCGTCTAAAGCATTTACATTTATAATTGGTGTATAAATGTTCATGAAAACTAAAATATTCATAAGGCGAGGAAAAGTTTTATGAAGAACGAGAAATTTGATGGATGCTTCCATAAAAATGAATTGTCTGCATTAAAAAGTGACAAGTTTTATATCTGTTCATAATGGTGATCTCTTACTGGCTATAAAGCAGTTAACATTATATAAAATTTTGATGATAAAAAGATTCATCACACTTTATTGCCTTCTAGAAAGCTATAGTACTCCTTATTATTTTTATTCATAAATTTCCTTTCTTTGTACTTTATTCTAATATAAAAGTAATTGTGTATATTTAAAATCCATACTAAATTATTAACCTTTGAATTTTTCTCCTTTTATCAGAAAATAAATCGTAAAATAGGGATTTATAATAGTTTCAGTCGATTGTATTATCATTATACATCCAAATATAAAATACTTGAACTTTGAAAAAGTTACCAAAATATAAATTTTCTTATTATTAATATTTAGATAAGAACCTGTTTATGTGGCAACACTTACCATTATATTTAATACTTTTTTCATATATATTAAAATTATTTTCAAGTATCTCTATTTTCTGTAAGACTGCCTAATATTTTTAGAAATTTTATTTTAAATGTATATTAGTTGTCCCTTATAATGTGTACTTAATGTGCATATTAAGCACAAAAATACCATATTTCTTATTCTCAGTAATTAGTTATCACTAGTTGCTGAGACACAGAGTGACTTTAATTCTTTTACCAAGAAAGCAGTTGTAAAATGAATTAAAAGTTATTACGTTTAATAGAAGTTCATTGCTTGTTGGTTCTTAAATTTGTAGGCAAGACATCATTTTGAAAATAAACTTATTGGGTCCAGACTTTGGCAGTAAAAAATA
>PVJO010025375.1:0-22835 GCA_004026905.1 Hystrix cristata | reverse complement strand
TCGCATCCTCACACCAGAAAGGGTTTTCCAGACATGAGAGTCTTTCACAGTCTCAGGAGGGATGCGGAACCCTTCACTGAGGCAGCCCGACTCGATCAAATCCCAGATGGGCCAGAATTCACCTGGCAGAAGGGCGGACAGGAGCCCACAGGAGGTCCGCTGAGGCAGCCGCGCTTGCGTCTAGGCGCTGCTGGTCCTCCCAGAGTGAGCTTCCGTCAGACCCACTTCTGAAATCAGATCATGGTGACCAAAATTCAGACCAGAGTGGCTCTCAAAAAAGAAAGACAGAGTCTATGTAGGAACAAACAGGATGATAATCTGGGATAGTGTGCTCTGACGGACGAGAGACATACCAGAGGAGGGTGAGTCAAGAGGACTTTTGGTTTTTGAGAAAAGGGTCTCACTGTGTGGTTCAGGCTGGCCTTGAACTCATTATGTAGCGCAGGGTGACCTCAAACTCAGTGATCTTCCTGGCTCAGCCTCCCAGGTGCTGGGATTACACGCGTGCGCTGCCATGCCCGACTAGGAGGAAACTGCAAGGCAAATGGAGAAAGGATCCACGAGTTGCTTTGAAACAGCTACTCTGGCATCAGGCTGGAGGCAGTTTTCTGGGCTGGCGTCATCACAGAAGTCACTGCTATGCGGCTGCAAGGTTGTGGCCTCCAGAGTCCTCGTCAGGGAGTCCCCAAAGCACGACTGTTGAGAGCCGCATTTTGATTCTGACGACTTTCATCAGTGCCCTCAGGACAGAAATTTTTAATTTAACGGAGTCCAGCTTCTCCATTCCGCTTTTCATGTGATTCCCGTATCACATCTGAGAAGTCACTAACAACGCCAAGGGCATCTAGATGTTCTCCTAGGCGGTCTTCTCTTACAGTCAGGTCTGAGAGCTGTTCTGTGCTGATTTGTGAAAAGTGTAAGGCCTGGTTCTAGGTTCCATCCGCTGAAGTCTTCTCTACTGGGCTGCCTTCGCTTCTCTGTGGAGAGCCGGCGAGGACGTGTGGGTGTCTGGGCCCTCTGTTCCATTCCAGTGAGCCACTGGTCTCGCTCTCTTGGAGCAAGGCAGCACCCCTCCAGTGTGTCTCCTCCTCCAGCTCTGTGTCTCTCCATTCACACTGCAGCATCAGCTTGTCAGTATCCACAAACAGCTTACTGCAATTCTGATTGAGATTCGACTCAATCTCCCAGGTCAGCTACGAGGAACTGACACTTGCATCACACAGAAGAACTTTCCGCTTATCAGTTTTCCTTTTATGGAACTTTTACACATTTTGTTAGATTTATACCTAAATACTTCATTTTGAGGCGTTAATGGGTTTTTAATTTCAAATTCCAGCTGCTCACTGTTGATATGTAGGAAAGCGACTGACTTTTGTACATTCACCTGGTACCCTGCAAACCTGCTCTAACTGCTTAATGGTTTCGAGGAGGGTTTTTTCTGCTGTTGTTGATTCTCTCAGGATGTTTTTTTTTCACAGAAGACAACAGTCACTTGTGAATAAAACCATTTTGTCTTCTCTCCCAGCCAGCTTAGTGCAGTAGGTAGGACTTCTGTGTGGCGCTGCTCCTGGCCTGGCTCCTGGTCTTCCTGGAAAGCTTCCAGTTCCTCACCACCAAGGTCGTCACCTGGAGGTTTTCTGTAGATGTTCTGCATGGAGGTGGGGTTCTCCTCTATTCCTAGGTTACGGACAGTTTTTATCAAGAATAGAGGTTGGGTTTTTCTGCACTGAGTGATAGAGTCACGTGATCTTTCTTCTTAGCCTCTGACGTGGTGCTCACGTTAAGTGATTTTTCAGTACGGAGCCAGTCTTGCTTCCTAGGTGAACCCCACAGGTCATGGTGTGCTGTGACATGAAGGCCAGCGCTTGGAGACACGTGCTGCGGCCGGGGTGCAGCTCGGGGCACAGCACGTGCTTGGCCTGCGTGAAGCTCTACCACAGAAGAAAAAAAGCCTTAGAAAATATGTACATGGCCTCCAAATAGTAGATTCTACTACATTAAGAAAACAGAACAAAAACATGGGTTTATTTGTTCCCTCATAAGCACCAATTTTATTCCAAATAATCACATAATTTTAAGAAAGAATTTTCCCAAGATACTTTTATAAAAAGTAACCCCAGTGTCATAAATTCTGGAAATGCCATTTTGTACATTCACATTACCTTCAACAAGTATTTCACAAAGTCCATAGCTTCTACAGATTTCATTTACCAAGTTAAAAAAAAATCTTCCTAGTTATCTGTCACGATAAAGGTGTTACTGGTAGCGTGGTAAATTTCCAGCCACTTTGGTGATTTCTGCTCTTTGTTTAAGGCCAGTGACAGATACGTACTATGTGTATACAAACCAGCCGGCCTAACGGCCTGCGCGGGAGGCCGCACAGCCGCCTTTCGTCACCCCCAAGTTGAACAGCGTGGAGTTCAGGTTGATGCAGAGGAAGGCGTGCTCCGGGTGCGTCGTCCTCTGCAACTCTTGAAGCATCAGGTGAATGGTAAAAAGTTCGAAGAGCTTCTTGTTGCTCCTGCAGGACAGCGAGTGTGTCATCTCATTACACACATTCAGGAGATCCACCTAATGACTGCAAGAGGTCACTTACAAGTAGGTGGAGGAATCTGTTTCTACAAACAGTGGAGAAAATGGCTGCCTGAAGGGCTCAGGTGCCAACACCGACAAACGGGTCCCGTTAGCGCGGCTGGGTGGAGAAGCACTGAAGCAAAAGCAGGCACTCCACAGTCCCGCAGACTCGCCTGCTCCCCCACAGCTAGAAAGACAGGCGACGCCTGAGCATCGGAGTGAGCCGGCTGTGACAGTGGCCAGCGTCGGTTCACAGCAGACCCCACTTCAGAGCGCCCTTCTGTGGATGCCGCTCCCATCCCCTGGCCTCCTGAGGGGACCAGCAGGCGCCCTTGCCTCCCACCCACATACGGGCACGGGTTCGCTGTGTCTTGCAGACCCGTGCAGGCCTGGGGGCACCCCTCTCCCCAGCCCTCCTGTCCAGCTCTGCCCTGCTTCTTCCTCTAGGTCTGAAATGGACCTGAGCCACAAATGCATCACGCAGAGTGGCACGTTCTGGCTGAAGGATAAACACGCATTCTGGGACTACTTTTCAGAGCTCTCACGAAGGAAGGGGTAGAAACAATTAAATCTGGGTAATGTTACCACAGTCCCTGGCCCAAGTGGCCTGAGGGAGGATTTACCCCTCACTTGTGGCCCAGTCTACAAGCCAAGGCAGGTACTGAGTCAGTAAGTTGACTAGATTCCAGAACAAGACTACTAATCTGGTGAGTTGAGAGAAAGACACAGTTTGACAACTAGTGCGTGTGGAGCCAGCACCTGCATCTGCACATCACCTTAACATGCACTGTGCTTACGACACAGGAACCACGAGGGCTTGGGGAACTCAAGAGGGAGGTGACAGACCATGGAAGCGGTGAGCTAACACCAAAATTACAGGATGGGACAGGTGTCTAGACTTGCCTCAAAGGGAACACTGGACGGTACCAAATTCAAGAAAAAATAGAGTTTAAATCTTTGTCCTTCATTAAAAACTGGCCCTACCAAGGTATGAGTGAGAGGAAAGGAGGAGGAGGAGAAAGAAAGCCCTCAATTTCCAGAAGAAAACCCAAATCAGCACAAGGAAGCCCACGTATTTCTTAGAATAAACCCAGGTACTAAAATCACTTAAAACTGCTTTTGCCTGCTGCATCCTCCTCCCCAACTTCCTTTAACACATTAATAAAGAACTGTAAAATACACTGTTACTCTCCTTCTCACCTTCACATCTGGCATCAGCACCAGTGTGGAGTGACTCATTCTGCTATAGCCACTTGGTTGCTACACCCTGCTTTAGGGGTCCTAGAGTATAGCTCAGTGGCTGAGCGCTTGCCTAGAATACACTAGTCTCTGGGTTTCATTCCTAACACCACAAAAAACAAGCAACCTGCTCTTAGTTTTTTGTTTGTTTGTTTAGATACAGGGTCTTGCTATGTAGTTCAGGCTGGCCTTGAACTCACAGCGATCCTCCTGAGTGCTGGGATTATAGGTATGTACCACCACACCCGGTATGTTCTTTTTTTGTGTGGTGGGGGGGGGGGCTGGGACTCGAACTCAGGGCTTTGCACTTGCTAGGCAAGCGCTCTACTACTGAGCTAAATCCCCAACCCCTTGCTCTTAAGTTTTTTATACTATTACATATTATCTATTGTTAAACATGTGGTCTTAGATAAACATAACATTCATGATTATTAATTTTCTACATCTATATATTGGAAATTTTGATTTCACAAAGTTGAACTAGTTTGGAATTCATTAAGACCTAAATGATCACAAGAAGATACACACACACACACAGCCCCCAATAAAAATGTTAGAAATAAGAAATTCTTACTTGATTTTTGAAAGTTTCTGTAGAATAATACTGAGCTTTTCTAGGATCTGGAGATCAAGCTTAGGTGTTCGAAGCAACACAGAACAAGTACGAAAAAATAAAGAGTTGCTACAGGCCTCCAGGAAAGGCTGCAGGGCTTCTGCAAAACAAACCAGCACACTTCGTATCAGGAGCAGGATAGAGAATTCAAACAAAACCAGAACTGCACAAGGGTTTACAAAGAGGACCTGGAGTCTCATTCTTTCATGCTTATCATTTGAAAAATTAAAACATCCACTGGCTCTCACTGACTACCACAAAGGAAAGAAGAGATTATTTTCACTGATGTCAAACTTCTACCACACAAAACTCAGAGAAAATCCATTTGATTTGTGGAGACAGGAAGGGGTTCGGGATAGGGGAGACAAGAGGGAGGGTAGGGGAAGAAAGTAAAAAAAACTTAAGATGCAACACATAGATGTACCAATTTCCCACAACGGCTGTATTCACTATACATCACAAACATATACCAATAACTCAGGTTTGTTGGTTTTTTTTTTTTTTTTTTTTTTTTGTGGTGCCGGGGATCGAACTCAGGCCCTTGTGCTTGCAAGGCAAGCACTCTAATCACTGAGCTAAATCCCCAGCCCCCAATAACTCAGGTTTGTAAAAAATGGGTCAACGTCATTTCTTTAATAAGTGCATAACTAAGCTCAGTTTAGATACTGGCAATAAAACATTTTTTGTAGTTGAAAAAGAAAACGAAACTCCCTAACTTTATGAATTATTAAAAAACTAGAAATTTAAAATTAAAAACATTTCTTTAAATAATTAAAAGACAAAGTCTTGGAAAACAAAACAAATGAAAGAGATATGCCAAACTTAAAAGGGCAGGATGTCCCTTTGTAATATATCTGCCACAAGACTGATATAACTACTCTAAAAGTACTCTTTTAAAGCAATTTTAAAAGATATACCTAATATTTTTAGTAACACAAAAAGCACACAAATAATTTCACAGTAGAATACAGTAAAAATATTCAATCTTGGTAAGAATAAAATAATTTGAATTTGGCAATTTTTTTACCAAAATCCTTAACAGCATATGTATCCCTTGATTTAGCAGTTCTGCCCTTAAGAATATGTCCAAGAAATATATGCACATGAAGACTCATGAATATGAACCATAGTTTAAAAGTCATTAGAGCCACTGCGTATTTATTTCAAAATAACTATAAGAATGCTTTCAAAGGTGTGAGGCACCGGTACTGGTTGTTGAGAACCTTGAAAAACCTCAGAGAAGTGTTACACCATGGCCTTCAGAATGGTTTCTTTCCTGAGACGCTTCCAGAAAAGCCAAGAGGTTCCCGCAATGAACACGGGCCTTGTTCCAAACACAGATGAAGTCACACTGCCTTAAAAGACATTAAAAACGCTGAGCTCTGGACTCTGTGGCTTTTCCACCAGCACACGCAGCCTGCAAGATGGGATCACTACAACTGGGTCTGGGCCTGGAGAAGCCCCACGCAGTCAGTCAGTGCCCCCCCAAGAGAGCGCCTTCAGGTCAGCCCCGTGCCTGCTCCTCCTGGGTGCCCCGCGGGGTGCAGCCTGCTCCCCACGCCTTTCCACCAGGACCCAAACCACCGGAACCATGGCCAGCACAAAGCTTTCTTCCTCCAAGGTGTGACCTCAGGACTCCACCAGAGCAACAGAGGGCTGACAAACACAGCAGCAAAATCCAAAAGCATGCTAGGAGTGGTGCCTGCCAGCAGCAGGGCACCAGAGCCGGTGAGGACTGCTCTGTGCAGACAACCGCCGGCCTGAGACGGGACGAAGTCGTCCCTTCACCACAGCCGCCAGCCCTAGTGCGGCCTCCAGTTTACCGAGTCACACATGTGTACCACAAGGGAGTGGATTCTGCCGCTAGTCACACAAACTCTTCTTTCCTTGTTTTCTGAGACCGGATCGTACGTAGTCTAGGCGGGCCCTGAACTCACTGTGTAGCCACGTGTGGTGATCTCCCCCAGCGCTGGGGTTACAGGCATGTGCCGCCACGTCAAGCTAACAGACTTCTTGAAGACTGAAAACTCAGGTTATAGAGATGGTACACAATATACAAAAAGAATTGTAAGTATATTGATTAAAGATTTCAAGCTGCTTCATTAGGATGCAGTTTCTTCTTTCCCACCCTGAGACACGTCATACACGTGACTTGTACAGAGGCGTTTACCACAGCACGGCCGACAGAGCAGGAACCAGAAGGACAGAACAACTCTGAGTCGTAATCGGCTCACTGGGGCTTTCAGCACACCTAACAGACCTACAGGCCACACTACTGACGTTTTTCATCTAAAGCCTAAAAGCACACCATAAAGTTATGTTCACTCGTGTGCAGACTGAAACAGCGAGAAAGTGTACTTTACGTTAATCGGGTCTTACCTAAACAACATACACACGTTTGACGATTACAAAAAGTACCAAATAGTTTAATCCCCAGTACCGCAAAAAAACAAAATGAAATAAAATCCTAAACACTGCCAAATAAAAGTGAACGTCCTTAAAAGACCTCTGGAAGAGGTCAAAGCTAAGACCGTCCAGAGAACTGAATTTATCAGCACCTTTAAGAAGTGAGGTTTGAAAAGGTCTTTTAGAAACAAAATGTTGACCTGCTTGAGCTCCCATCTCTTCCTGGAAGTGGTGAGGTTCTGGGATTCTGGTATGAGTTAGGTTATAACACCGTAGTTTTACCTTTTTTCAGTACTACATTGTTCAAATCAGTTACATTTCTTAAGCTCAGGAGGATTCCAGCTTAAATTAACATGGTGTCACTGACTAAGTGTTTGTGTCCTCTTAAAATCTGCTTGTTCTCTGGGCAACAAATCAGGTTGCGAGGTGAACCTTGCCCCTGGGTGCAGTGCTTGCTGTGGACTGCGGGTGGTGTCCCAGAAAATGCTATGCTAGAACCCAGCCCATGACGGGTGAGGAGGGGGGACCTCTAAGGGGTGATTCTGTTACCACTGAGGGGAGTGGGATCAGCTGTCCCAACTTCTCTGAAGCACCACAGCCAGTAAAGGAAGTCCCCAAGTCACCCTAACTTAGTCCTGCGAGGGCACCTGCAAGCACCAGGACTCAGTCATGCAAGTGCCTCTTGGACTGGAGGGAGGACAGGGCGGGTGCCCAGGAGGGAGCACTCAGAAACAGAGACACCACAGTAAACCCAGGCTTGCGAACTGAGTATAACTGCATGTAAAACTAGAAAAAACAAGGAGAGGGAGCAAAGCATGACCAAGATTCAGTTATGTATATTACCAATTTCCCAGGATGAATATAATTATTGTGTCACAAACACAGACTAATAAAAAATAAAAGGAGTATAAAACATTTTTTAAAGGACTTTAAGGAAAGAAGACAAATTTCTAAGAAAATAAAATGAAACCCACTCCAAGTATGACATGTAGTCTGTTTTTCCTTCAGTCTGGAATGCACTGGAAAGTCCAAACCACAAGAGTGTAAGTAGGAAAAAGTGTTTTTTCTGTCACTGGAGAGAGGCGCTTCCTGGAAACGGTCCAGGTACAAGACAATGGCATAGAAACTGAGGTTCTTCGTTTCTGCCCCAACAGCCTTAGCTTTCATCCTCACATGTAACTGCCTCATGGTCAGAGGGCTCCAGAAAACAGAGCAAATAGGGGCTGTCTAGGAGCACGTGCTAGTCATGTCTGCCCCCTTAACAGGGCTTTGCACCGTGTGCCCTGGGTGGCTCCAAACTCCTGGGCTCAAAAGATCCTCCTGCTTCTGTCTCCTGAGTAGCTGAGACCACAGACACATGCTACCACATCAGCTTCCCCTTCTGAAAGAAGACAAAGCCTTCCTAAAGACCTCAGCACACTTCTGACTACCAGCTTACTGGCCATGAGTCTTGAGCACGAGGCTGCTACTGCGGCCAGAGGCCCGGGAGAACATCTTCCGGAGTGGGAGGGCCCAGCCCCGGCTCTGCTGCAGTCTCTGCTTCGGTTACTCACTGAGGTCATCTTCTCGATGCTTTTTCTGAGTCACAGTATTTGATGTAAATTCCCATTTCCTCAACCTGGTGGAGGGTATTTCAATCTTCAGTTTGCGGAAGATCATCCGAATACATAACCACTCTCAGTTGTGGTTACTTTCAACAGAAAGCAAAAGGGGGTACAGAGAACTTGCCGCCACCACACAACACTAATTAACACCTGCAAAACGCTGAGAGTGTGCAACCTCAGAAAATAATTGAAAGACAATCACTGAAATCGCCCAAGAGAATTCTCACCGCACTGCCTGAGTGCACCCCGTCAGCAAGTCAGCACTCCCTTTGGGAAGGACGCTGTCCACCCACTGGCCGTCAGCTGTCGCTAACAAGAACATACTATGCTATTTAAATGCTCGGGACCCAAGTCTGTATTTCTCAAATAGCAGCTATTTTTAATTTTTTTAGGATTCTAAGGCCCAAAGTAATCAGAATAAAATTATGTTGAAAAAAATCCTTGATTCTGAGATCAACATGCTATCCCATGGGACAAGTGTCTTGTTTTTAGACAGCTGGGCTTTTATTTCTCGTTCTGATGACTCAAAAGCTACAAATAACAACATCCAATGTCAACCAAAATCTTGTTTACCATCCCTCACACCAAATGAGAGTCAATAAATATTTTTTTTAAAAAAGTGACACCGTGGAGGGTTGTGCGAGTGGTCTCCAAACCCCCAGAGCACATGCACCTCTCCACAGTTGTCAAGACTTCCTGCCTCCTCCCTGGAGAAGACCGTGGGGCTCACAGGGCCCAGAACAGCTCTGCACAGGACTGTCATCCTCTCTGGACTCCAGCACAGCCCCAGTCTGCTGTTCCCTCTGGTTCCAATTCCTCCTCCTCGTCTCCATTCTTAGGAATCCCCAACATTTCCCTTTCCTCCTCCTCTACTCTGAAACACAGCAAGCGCACCCCACTTCCAGCCATCCATGTGACGGTACACAAATCACCTTCTCTGAGCCACAGACTCCTCATCTATCAGATTAAAAAGCAAGCAGTTGAAATAGAGGGCACTTCTAAACCCAGGACTCCAGGCCATTTCTTTATCATCAGTATTTTACTACTCCCCTTTATGACTCTGACATATCCGTAAGCAACAGAACCTATTCATGCTTACCTTCAATCAACCCAACGCCCTATTTATAAGACAAAGCACAAATGGCAAGAACGGGGAATTAAGCACAAATGGCAAGAACGGGGAATTAGAATACAGTAATATTAGCTCAGTCTGTCCACGCTTAGGGACAAGTGCGCTGTGCAGAAACAATGACAGGGTCAGACCGTGTACCTGTTCACAGAACCACCAGAAGACCACAGAGTTGCATGCACCCTCAATACTGACAGAACTGGGGCTGAGGGTTTAGCTCGGTGGCTAGAGGGTCTGACTTGCAAGCACAAGGCCCTGAGTTCGATCCCCAGCACCAAAGGAAAAAAAAAAAGACTGACAGAACTTGCACCCTAAATGAGGAAAAAGCTGAAAGGCCAGAGAATGCTCATGGTTTTGAAAATATAAAAGCAGCGTATTCATCACCTATATTTATCTGATTGCTCAGTTTTTCCTACCACATTAACTGGCATGTGAAGATCTGCTCCCCGTCATACTCAGTGCTTGGTTTTGTTTGTTCCACAAGACATCAGAGCACATTCCCTCAAGACAGGGCGGGGCACAAACCCACCCTGATGGAAGTCGTCACAGAGGGAGGCTGCAGGGAAGGCCCGTGCGGATTTGGGCTCACGTCAGTGGCGTGAGCTCTTGGTCAGCAGCCTTGCGGGAGGCCTGGGGCGGGCTGGGCTGTGCGGGCAGTCTGTGGCCTGTGCCACACGCCCCCGAGTGGCCGGCCAAGTGCTCCTTGAGAGCGGTTCTGCACTGGGACCCAAGGTCAACGCTTCCATTTTCCTACTGGATTTCATAAAAACGTCACACAACACTCAGTCATTAAAAGTTATAATAAGTGATGGTGCAGGAATAGAGCAATATTAAGCAACAACTAAAACAAACACTGTGCAGCAATATCAAAATCTTCTCATCACATTCAACAAACAAGAATAGAAAGGAAAAGATCAGGGAGTTCACTACATAAAAGCCCCATCTTTTCCTCCTGTTCTCCCTCAATCTCTCTGCTTTGGCCACGGCAGCCTCCCTGCTGTTTCCCAAAAACACCACGCACGCGCTTGCCTCAGCTCCACCTGTCAACCGCCATTAAGCCCTCAAACCAACACCACAGAGTCCTCCGTTATTAAAACTCAGTTGTCCTGCTGTGTTCCTCCCAAGGAAATTCCTCCCTGTGAAACTCCACACGGAGCACACAAGTGATGTGTGCCCAGCACACAAGATGGGGGCAGCTGGTGTGTGCAGAATCACAGCGCTGTGGGAAGTCACCTCCGCTATTGCTGACAGCCGGGGCATCACAGGACAGTACAGTAAACTATGAACAGCAAGAGGAGAAGACACGATGGCACCCAGGAAGAGGAAAACTAACTGCCAGAGAGAAGATGCAGTCCCACCTGCAAGGCACATTCAGAAGGAAGTTCTGGGCCTACACAACGAGTCCAAAGTCTCGCTGATTCTTTGTTGTCTGTCACTTCCTTACATGTTCTTATCTATACTCACAGACAGAATCTAAACAGAGAACTCAAGCATGTTTTCTTGTAATTTCTCCTTAGTTTCTTTCGCATTTTGATATTTTAAACAAACAAACACTGCCTGGTTGTAAGTCTGTAACATCCAATCATGTTATAAGAAAGAAAAAGCTAACAACCACTGTGAAAACCAATCATGGCAAACAATAGGAGGCAAATGTCCACAGGAAATGAACGAGCCAATCCTGGGATTTCCTTTTAAATGTGGAAATAACAATTATAGCATTTTTGGTGTCCATGTGTACACATTATAGGATAGCTTACCATCTTTTCTGGTGGAACAGTAACTAGTCTCAGTAATTACTGTTTCACATACAGGATACATTCATTGTTGCTAACTATAGTCACCATGTCACACAACAGACTCCTGAACTTACTCCTCCCAACTGAAACTTTGTATTGACTAATATTTTCCAACATCCCCCATTCTTTGCCACTTTGTACTTTTCTACATTATTTTTAAAGTAAAAACAAATTCTTAAAAAGCTTGCAAAATGTACTCAAACATACTGCTGCCATTCATATTAAACAGCACCTCTTCCCTAGATAATTCAGTTTCTAGGCCACAGGAGAGAATACAGAACACAGAGGTAAATTCCTCTGTTTAAATTAAGTCTGACAAGAAAAGGAAAGTATTCTTTGTAACAAAGACTCAGATTCTTATCCAGCTAAACCCAGATAAGTGGGTTATAGCTTTCAACCACTGACAGGAAAAAACAAAAAAACAGAAACAAAAGCAAAACCCCACAAAGTCAGTTTCTAAAAGCAACACCACTGAGTTAGGACATGATATATACCCATGCCAAAAAGAGATACCAGCACAAGCTTGCAAACTGAGAAAATTAGGCTCATAATATGTATTGCGAGATGAATCAAGACGCACATTTTAATTTACTCAAAGAAAAGCATCTGAGCAGTTTTCAAGGAGCAGCAGCTGAGCAGATGGACATGGGAGCAAAAGGATCGCTCTGCTGGTCACAGAGGCCACAGGATGACACAGCACCAAGGGTGGCAGCCACCACACTCAGGACTAGGGAGAGCCCAGTGGATCTACTCCACCACACTCCACAAAATATCATTAAAAATAGTAAGAAAAATAAAACATAAAAAAGACAAGTCTAAACTATTATTAGATGTAACCAAGACCGCACAAGCTTCTCAGCTGTCGCCCACAAAGCTTGCCACAAGGCCACAAAGGTGCCACACCACCCACAAACAAGCTCTTTGGGAATTTCACTTCCCAACTTTGTCCTAAATTTTAAAGAACAGTGAGTGTGGAAAAATTATGTAAACAGTGGAGAGAGTTTCCAGTCGCAAACCTACAAACACAGAACAAAATGAGAAACTGACAGTTGAGGGAGTGTTTACTCCGTGAGGAGCCAGCCCTTCACAGGACATCCTGAGGACCAGCTCCAGGCACGGGTGTGCAGCTGGAACACCCAGGAAGACATCGCGCAGGTACCCACGCTCCAGTCAGTTGTCAGAGGGCACCCAGCCCGGCCTTCCCATCACTGTTGCTGTGGACACAGCCCTGTTTCCTCTGCCCCAGTCTAGGGCAAAGGTGGACAAACCAAAAGCCAGGCCACCCATGGGCGAACCCAGTGCAGTTTCTCCCAGTGTGGACAACAGCACCTCAACTGTATCATTAAATTACATTTCATTTTTCTTCAACTACAAGGAGAATAAGTTAACTTCTGCTAGCACATTCAGAAAGATTTGCTTCTGACAGACATTTGAATCTGATAGGAACTTTTGGTTTTCTCATTAAAATAGCAAATTTCTACAAAACAAGATGGAAACCTAGTCACTTAAACAAGTAATCTTTAAACTATTTGCTTTACCCCTCACATCAGTAATTGAGGTACCAAGCTCCAAGATTCCTGCCGCCAGGCCTACATCTGCACCACCAGGCCAAAAAGCTGGGTGCACTGATAAAGCATAAGACAATGTTTGCTATCTGGAGCAGGAGGAAAAAACCAACCTGGAAAACCTAGTCACAGAGCTATGGCAGAGTGAGCCCAAAGCCCAGAGCTGGAGACCTGGCATTTGTGTCAGTTTGGCCTCTGTCTAGATGCATGGTTGCCTAGTTGTTCTGGAACTCAGTTTCCCTATCTGGCTTCCCACACGGGATGCTGAGAAGGAAAACCCATGTCAGAGAGAGAAGTGAGTTGAGAATGTGTACCTGGCCCCGGGGAGCCTCGCAGCAGTGCCAAACCCACAGGCACCGACCGCCAGGTGCGATGGTGGCTTTCCACTCAGATGTTTACCACTGCAAGGAACCTTTTATTTTCAGAAGTGTTGTAGAGGAAGAGGGAACAGAGAGGAGGTAAGTCTATAAATGAAAAAGAGTTACATAAGCAACATGGTGTCGTGCTTCAAGTGGGGGGTGGAAGAGTGACAGTGAGGGCAGCATGCCGGGTGCTGGCCCTGCACCTTCATGTGCCCAATGAGAACCGTTCACAGCAAGCAACAACTCACCACACCAACAGAAACACCAGAAAGAAAAGACTCCACAAACCCAGAACATCACAAACATAAGCTGAAGAGATCAGCCACATCCACAGCAAAATGTCTCCAAAACCAAGTACGGACGGAGCCGCAACAACAGGAACATATCTCTTTCACTGTGGCCACGCAGCTTCCCCACTCCCTCAGGCAAACAGGGGACCCAGGACAGAAGACGACGGAGAGAGACCACAGGAAACAGGTTCGCGGTGAGAATCCGGACAAAAAGTTGCACTTTTAGCTTAGTAGTGTCATTAATGGCTCAATTACACAACTGCTGAAGTATTTTTAAGCATCTGAATCATAAAAAGGAGTAATGTCTGATATGTGGCATTACATACTCAGACCAGGCGAAGACTGGAAAATCATCCCACTTTCATTTCCTCAAACAGTCGAAACTTAAGAACTTACTGGACTCGACGGTCATCTGCAGCAAACTGTCGATGACACCGGACAGGAGGCCCTTGCTGGATATTCGCAGGTGCCCTAGAACCACTGGAACCGCCTGGTACTCCAGAAACAAGGCCTTCCCTTCATCTGTCTTCAAGTCCAAGCAGAGAGAGTCAAATGCTTGGGCCAGGTAATCAGCTGGAAAACAACGAGAAGCCGCCTGTGTCAGTGGTCAGCTTGGCATCAGAAACAGGTGAAGGAGAACATCATCACTGAGTTAAAATCAAGGAAGGGCAAAGACTCACAGCAGGAGGACACCAGCTAAACCTAGATTCACTCCTCGAACTTGTTAGGGCTCAGACGGGGAGGGGGAAGGCACCACACTACGACGGGTAAATCTCATGTAGAATTTCTGTATTTTAGTACTAAAATAACAAATAAATCTGTTTCTTGTATCAACAAAGAAAATTATAATCTTAAATACCACGAGTAGTATTTGCCATATTTGATTCTAACTACATTGCTTCCAAATATTTAAACAGCACTAGCATTTTTATATTTTCAACAGCTTCTAAGATTGTATTGCTATTGCTGCTTTCTAAACACTTACTTGTTTCAAAATGTAACTTTAAACAAGTATTACTGTCTCACACTAAAGAGGAAACATCAGGCCACTCAGAGATGACCACAGGAGACAGCACCCACTCTGGCACGCAGCCGTCCATGCTGCGTCTGTACTACGGTGGCCGAGGACAGTGCTGTGAGGGTACCTGCTGGGTCAGGCCCTGGCCCCTCTTAGGGATGCTCCAGGCGGTGGGAAGCAGAAACCTGTCACCATGTCCGGCAGCCAAGCCACCCACCACTTATCTCAGACAGTGGGAGCTTGTGCTTTGAAATGTAAAACCGCCTTCAAAACCCCTTCCCAGGAGTAAAACGCTGTCCCCTCTGTGTGCTGTCCCCAAAAAAGCAAGCCTAGGAGCAGTGCTAGAGCCCTGGGGCCCCTCGGGTCCTGCCTGAGGCCGCTGCCTCCTGGGCTGCAGCTGACACAGATGTTCAAGAAATGGGTAAAAACTGAGTCACTCCGAATGAGCCACTCAGAGTAAGTGGTGAGAAATTAGAATGAAGGAATTTTGAGAAACAGACATGCACTTATGGGTCTGCTTACAGTCACTCCACATTCAAATTTGTAATTAAAAAAATAAACATTGCAAACAAACGTACACTAGGTTAAGCAAAGTTGCTAGATTCTGTTCAGACTTGGCTTACTCAGGAATACATCTTTGTTTATTTGTTTTTTTAAACCAGGTGTGGTGGTGTACACCTGTAATCCCAGAACTCTGGGAGACTAAGGCAGAAGGGTTGCAAGTTTGAGTAATTTAGAGAAACACTATCTCAGAATATAAAAAGCTATGGATGTAGACCACTGCAAAGGCCCTGGGTTCAATCCTCAGGACTACATTTATTTGTTTGTTTATTTTTCTCTTTTTTAGCAATAACATAGGCAGAAGAATAGATGAATCTAGAACTTTTTACAAAAACAAAAGTTTTATCACAGTGCCACCTAATGTACCTGATACAAATTACCTCTCATTAATATATCATTGGCAAGGTTTTAGGTTGAATACTGTATTTCTTTTTTAAATTTGCAAGCTTATGTCCCTTAATAGTTTTCGGTTATTTTTTGGATAAGTGACCTTAAATTTCAGAGATAAATCAAATATATCATTTTAATTTTTCTAATAGCGAAATTTTCTAAAACTAAGACCAATATAACTTCCAAAAGTTGTTTTAAGTTTGTTATCAATTATAACCAAAACTTAGTTCTTTTCAATAATATACCATACTACCGAGTCTTTTAAAAAGTTTCTGACATTCAAACGTATCCTTTTGGGGGTCAGTTTTTTTTTTTTTTTGGGTGCTGGGGATCAAACTCAGGGCCTAGCACTTGCTAAGCAAATGCTCTACCACTTAAGCTAAATCCCTAGCCCAAATGTATCCTTTTTATTCTTTAGAAGAATAACTTTACTAAGTCAGTCTGTCGATCTTAATCAGTATGAAATAGGGCTTTTCATTATTTCATCTACAGGGCTGCCCCTGGAACTCAGGCTCATGTGCCGCTGGCCTGAAGGTGTAGTGGGAGGAGCCTGTGGTCAGGAGTCCTGCGCCCACCCAGCCTGTGCCTCAGATACAAGCCAGTCACCAACAGGGAGCCTGGCTGATGGCTTCCCAAAGAACTGTAAGCTAGTAAATAAGATGCTTGTTGTTTTAAGATTTTTTAATTGTTTGGTGGATCATACAGCAACAGAGAGCTACTGCAGACATAATTAACAGATCTTAATTTCAGTCCCAACCCTTAAAAAGTTAAACATTATGAACAATAATGTCTACTGATAATGGTAGCAGCTAGCTCATTAAGTTATTATATGCCAGACTTCTGCTAAGTCTTTATATGAAATCTCTCATTTAATCCTCAAAAAACAAAATTGGGGTGGAAACAGCAAAGTACTTTGCCCAGAAAAGCTAAGTATAATGTTAAATTTTTCAATTGCAGAGTTGAAGTTCTTCACTCTTACATTATCAAATCAGTGTCTTGACATCTGAGAACATTTTTCTAGGCCTGAAGCCCAAGTATATACCTTACAAACACACAAATCTTTATAAGTTGAGGGCCAACTGCCAAGTACAGCAGGGCAGAATTAGCCCTAATGACACATTTGTAAAGAGCAGAATATATTTAATCACATATGGAAGAAACCTGTCCCTAAGCCAAGTGACTGTATCAGCTAACATTCCAATGGCCTCTTCCAATTACCTCACAATTTAACTCATAGATTAGTGTGCAGACTGAACACTTCCACAGAATGCCCAGGTCTGCACACTTACAATGTTAACGGCATGGACACCACACCATCCCTTGAGTACGCTGTGACAGCCCAGCGTCTGGACAACAGTCACCCGGGTCCACTATGCTCACCTCCCTGTGAAGAGCGCCTCCCCCTCCCCAAGGTCAAACCGGCTGAGCACAGGGGCTCTCGCAGCCAGCAGCACGCAGGGCTGGGACGGCTCCTGCCCTCCGCACCTCCAGCTGCACATCAGCTCTTTTCCCTCATTACTACAAACTGCACCTTAATGCTTTGAACCTTTCTGTCTTTGAGTTATTTCCTTGTAATAAATCCCTTTCAAGGTTATGATGCATTTTGGTGGTGGCTGCGAGCAGAACACACTTCAGAAGGGACGCTGACTCACGGCAGGAGGACGGCGTGCTATGTCCTTGGCCGCCCCCGTGCTCAGGATGATCACCCACACAATGTCCAACCAGACCACGGTCAACCGTGCATGCCCGCCCTGAGGGGAGGCCAAAACAAATGTGTGTTTCTGAACAGGATAAAATTACACTAGTCTGACTTTTTAATTTCTACTTCATATCCTTAAGTTAAAATTACATTCTAAGATACAAGCACTTGTCAGAAACAACCAACAACAACCAAAAAAATCCCATTAAAGCCTGTTAGAAGCTGTCTATCTTCTCATGGAAACTTTCCTCAAAAGGTTACATACAGGACACAGAAATGCTTAACTTGGTTTTGTAAAGGGAGCTGGGAATGGTGGTGCACACCTGCAATGCTCTGGGAAGCTGAGGCAGGAGGATCACAAATTCGAGTCCAGCCTGGGCAACTCAGCAAGACCCTGTCTCAAAGAGTAAAAAGGACTGGAGACACAGCTCAGCACAAAAGCTCTGGTTCAGTCTCCATCAACACTACACACACATACACCATGTACAAAGGCATCTCTGGCTGAAACTTTTTTAAACAAACATTAAAATAACTTATAAATTGGACAAAAAATATAGGCGACAGTCACGACTCGAACAGGATGAGCAAGACACACTACAGGACCTCTGGCTGGAAACTATTACCCACAATGACAGAAAAGTCTGCAGCCTGAGATGGCCTCAGCACAGACGTGCCGGGCTCACTTCACAAATGACGGAGTTCAGGGAGCACGACGCACGTTATTTAAATAAAACTTAAAACCTGAATCTGAGAACACCGACCACAAATACAGACAGACTGGAAAAACCTGTATCACTATGAGAGACGGAGAATCTACATTATTTTTAAAAAATAACAAAAAATCATCCAACACAAAAGACTGAATACATGAACAGAAAATTTACATTAGAGAAAACACAAATCACACACAAAAAAATATGGGAACATGATTAAGCTCACCAGACGTCAACAGGATATGAATAAAAATCATATAAGTCATGGTTTTACTCGGGGAGATCGCAAACATTAAAAATAGCAACAATACTGAAATCTGGAATATGTTTCAGGAAACTGTATGACTGATACAGCTAAGTGGATGCAACAGCTATAATCCTTTGGAGAAAAAATTTGGAAATATCTGTTAAAATTACAATACACATGTTCTTCACTGTATCTAAACTCGGTAAATTTACTGTAATGCCAAAAGTTCCAACACATAGGTACATCTCAGGGAATGAGTCATTTGTGGCGGCAAAAACAGGAAACAGGAGCAGGTTAAATACTGGTTAGCTAAGAAGTAAAAGAAGTTGAACAACATAAAGAATTGCATCTATGTGCACAGACCTGGAAGTTAAAATAAATTTGTGATTGAAAGACAAAGCACACAAGTGCAAGTACAGTACACAGATGTGTCTTAAGAGGACTCCTGGGCCATAGCGCACACTTTTCATTCATAAGTAACACATTAAATCTCCTTAGTATGTGTGTGTACTATGTTTTTTAAGGTTAGCAATGTCTAATTATATAAACAACTCATATATTTAAAGTACATGTTGACAAGTTTGACACCATGGTCACCCCCAAACACTTCTCACAACTTCTGTGACCTCTCTCTCCAACACCACCCCTCTCCCAACATCGTTCAGGGTTTCTGGCATTATGGGCTTCTGTGCATTTTCTGTCCCTATAGGCTATTTTGCTTTCTGCCAGTTTGAGGTTATTTTGCATTTTCTAGAATTTATGTAAATGCAGTCAGATACAACGTGCACTTTTTAGCTAACATTTTCACCCAGATTGAGACCCAGCCATGTCACTACATACTGTCCATAATGTTCCCTCTTGTTGCTAAACGGCATCCACTGTGTGGCTCTAACACCATTTGTTTCCCCATCCACCTTTCAATGGACATTTGGATTGTTTTCAGTTTGGGCTGTTACAAACAGTGGTGCTGCGAACAAGTCTTTCTTAACACATGTTTTTGTTCCCTTGGGAACACACACACACACACACACACACACACACACACACACACGAGCAAGAGGACGACTAGGTCTTCATACACATGTACACCATCCAGGGTGGAGGAGGCTGGCAGCTCCGCCTCAGGACACTCCCCAGGGCGAGGTCTGCCAGCAGGCCCGAGACTGACAAGGGGACGTGCCCTGCTTCGGCCTGCCGCTTCCTGCGGAGCAATGATGCTGAGAACATCTCGCAGTGTCTGCTCTTCACAAGCACCTCTGGGAGGCTTCTGTCTCAATCTTCCCGTTCTGCTGGCTGTTTTCTTGCTCAACTGCAAGAGTCTTCTACACTCTAGACATAAGTCTCTTCTCAGATACATGATTTGCAAGTAACTTTTATCAGTCTCTGACCTGAATTTTCATTTTCATAAAAATGTCTTTAAAAAACAAAATTTTAAATTTTGATGAAGTCCAGCTTATTTTTTTTCTACTCATGATTAACTGTGCTGTATTTCAGAAAAATCCGAGAAATTCAAGGCCATTAAATAGTCTTGGATATTTACTTCTAGAGGTTTTATAGTTTTAGCTCAATTATCTTTGGAGTCCACTTAGAGTTAATTTTTATGTGCTATAAGAGCAGAGGCTGCTTTTATTTTTTTCCTGCATCTCGATGCACCAGTAACCCAGGCATCATCTGCAGAAAGGAATACCCTTTCCCTCCTGAGTTGTCTGGGGACCTCATTGAGAACAAGTGGATCATAAACGTGTGAACCATTTTTGGATGTCCTAGTCCGCCCCACTGACATCTGTCTTCATATCAAGAACTATTTTGAAGTCAAGTGGTGCATCACGCAATCAAAATGTGTTTTTTTCCCCCAAAGTTGTTTTGGCTATTCTAAGTCCTCTGCATGTCTATGTGAATTTTAAAGTCAGCTTATCAATTTCTACCTAAGAAACTGATCAGAAATTGATCGATCAAATCATTAGTTTTCACCCTAACCCTAATGTGATTTTGATTGGGATTGCTCTACAGATCCATCTGCAGAGAACTGGCAACTTAACAAAACTGAGTCTTCTGACCCATGAACAAGGTATACCTGTCCATTTATTTTGGCCCTCTTGGGCTGGGGATGTAGTTCAAATGGCAAAGCACCTGCCCGGCACGCACAAACCCCTGGGTTCCACCCCAGTACCACAAGCAGGCAAACATACATACATACATATATATGTAAAGAGAGGGAGAGGGAGGGAAAGGAAGGAAGAGACTTATTCAGGACCTCTTTAACTTTTCTAACTAGTATTTTATAGCTTTTAATGTACAAATCTACTTTTTTTTTTTTTTTTTACACATCTTTCTCTCCACATGTTTATATCTAGGTATTTTATAGCTAATTCTGGAAAACTTTGTATAGAATGCAACTAGTAGAATTCACCAGAAAAACCACATGATCCTGTAGTTTTCCCAGAGGGAAGCTTTGTAACTACAAATACAATTTCTGCAACAGACATAAACATATTCAAGTTATAAATAAGATCTTGTATTTTAAGTCTTCCAAATAACGTATCCATTTCCTCTAAATTGTTAAGTGTATTCAGCTATTCAAAATACTCCGGTTTTTTTTGGGTTTTTTTTGGGGGGGTGCGGCTGGGGGTTGAACTCAGAGCCTTGTGCAAGACAAGCACTCTAACCACTGAGGTAAATCCCCAGTCCTACTTTTTTGTTTTTTGAAACAGGTCTCAACATGTATTTCAGACTGGCCTTGAAATTCACTATGTAGCCCAGGCTGGCCTTCAACTCACAGCAATCCTCCTGGCTCAGCCTACCTAGTGCTGGGATTATAGGTATGTGCCACCACATCCAGCTTCCTTTTATTCTTGAATGCCTGCAAGAGCATACTGACCCACTCACATTTCTCATATTGATAATTTGTCATTTTTTTCTTTTCTCAGCCTGGATGGAGGCTTATCAATTTTAAGAGTTATGATAAAAATATCGGGTAAATGTTTAAATTTTTAAAAATTACAGTAAAAGATGCATTATGATTAATCCCCTTCACTCTGAACATACTTATCCCATCATTCTTGCTACTTTCTGAAGCAGTTTTGGAAGTCTTTCCTGCGGGTCTTTGTGATAAAAATATATATATATATATATATATACACACACACACACACACACACAGTGAATACTGCCCTCAAATGCCATCTAATGGAAAGACAGGCTCATAAAACATGACGCTGTGTCCTCGTCCATCTTACTCACTGGATCTGGCACTGTATGACTTCTGGCTCTTCCTCAAAGTCAAAATGATCAGGAAAAGGAAATGTTTTCAATCCGTTCAGGACACTGAGGCAGCCTCGACAGTGCAAGTAGACACTCAAGAAAGAAGACTTCAAAAGGGGGTGAGAGCTATGGGGTGTGTTCAAAGTGAGGGGGTGCATTTTGAGATGAATTAGTGTAACATGTCTTTTACTAATAATTAAAAAACAAACACTGACTACATCTTTCAGTCATACCTAGTATTAATCTTTTCAATGAAGATGTTTTGGTTTTCACTGATTTTTTTTTCTATGATTTTTCACACTGTCTTCAGTTTTTTTCTCGTGTCAATTATTAACTTTCAACATAATGTGGATTTGATTTGATGTCCTTTTTCTTCTTTTTAAAGTCATTCAGTGCCATCAATTTCTCTTTCAGCTTTTGTTTTTTTTTTGTTTTTTTTTTTTTTGGTGCCGGGGATCGAACTTGGAGCCTTGTGCTTGCTAGGCAAGCACTCTAACTGCTGAGCTAAATCCCCAGCCCTCTTTCAGCTTTTGTATTTCACAGATTTTTGATATGTTCTACTTTTACTTTCATTTGGTTCAAAATAATTTCTAATTTTTCTTTTGATTTCTTCTTTAACCCATGGGTTATACAGAAATACATTATTTAGTTTCCAAAATATTTGAGATTTCCCAGAAAGCTGTTATTTATTTCTAATTTAATTCCACATGGCCAGATCATATACTTTGAATGACTTGAAACCTTTTAAGGTTTGTTAAGATTTCTTTTACAGACTAACATATGGCCTAACCATGTACACTTAATAAGAATGTGTGTTCTGTTATTGGTAGGTGGATTCTCCTATAAACAGAAGAAGTTGGTGATGGCATTGCTCACATCTCCTAACTCCTTACTTTCTGCCTACTTATTCTGAAAATTACTTAGGAATGTGAAATTTCTGACCAAAATTGTGGACTTGTCTGTTTCTTCATTTTATTGTTTCAGCTTTGTGTTGTGAAGGACTATGGTGTTCTCCTGACAAACTGGCCATTTAATAGTTATGAGAAGACCTGCTGTGTCTTACAGTCTTTGTCTAAAATTCACTTGGTCTCATACTGGTACACCGACTCTCCCTTTTTTTTTTTTTTTTAATTTTTATTTTAATGGTACATTTTCGATGTACATATTGGTAACATTCATCATTGGGGATTTGTACCTGTACATGATATACCTTGTTGCTTCTTTTTTTCCCATTCCCCTCCCCTCACCCCCTCCTCCCTCCCTATTTACAAAAGCTTTGTTTCCATTTTTTCCTTCCATTTCTTATTTCTCTTGTCCCTCTGTTCCTTTCCCCCTCCCTTGTTCCCTTTCCCATTTGGACACTTTCTT
>PVJO010025374.1:0-22825 GCA_004026905.1 Hystrix cristata | reverse complement strand
TCCCTTCTTTCTTTATCCCTTCCCCCTTTCTAGTTCTCTTCTCTTTTGAATATAACCTTACTTTCATATAATATCTATTACACCTCTTTGTTCTTATTTACCCTTATGGTTACTCATATCAGAGAAACAATTTGATGTGTACTCATGCATGTCTGATTTATTTCGTTTAAGAGTATGTTCTCAGGATACATCCATTTACATACAAATGTCTCTAGCTTATCCTTTTTAATGGCAGAGTAGTACTCCATTGGGTAGAAAAACCACATCTTTAGCCACATCCTATTAAAAGGCTTTTGCACAGCAAAAGAAATCACCAACAGAAATCACCAATACAGTTGTTGGACATTTAGGTTGTTTCCAAGATTTAGCAATTACAAATTGTGTTGCCATAAACGTGATTGTGCATATATTGCTGTGGTTTGATGATTTTAATTCTTCTGGGAAGATGGCCAGTAGAGGAATAGCTGGATCAAATGGAACCTCTAGTTGTAGTTTTTTGAGCAATCTCCATACTGATTTCCACAGTGGCTGGACCAATCTACATTCCTACCAACAGTGGAGGAGGATTCCTTTTTCCCCACAGCCCCGCCAGCATTTGTTATTGGTTGATCTTTTCATAATTGTTGTTCTTTCTGGTATGAGACGAATCTTAATGTTGTTTTGATTTGCATCTCTTGACTGACTAGTGATGTTGGACATTTTTTCATGTATTTATTTGCCATTTTTATTTCTTCATCTGAGAAATGTTTATTCATTTCAGATGCCCATTTTTGGATTGGGTCTTTGAATTTGGGAGGTTTGATGTTTTTGAGTTCTTTGTATATTCTAGATGTCAGACCTTTGTCTGAGGGACAGGAGCCAAACACCCTCACAGGAAGAAAGATAGCCCCTTTAACAAATGGTGTTGGAAAAATTGGCTTGCCACATGCCAAAAACTAAAACTAGATACGTATCTCTCACCATGTACTAAACTAAAATTGGAGTGGGTCAAAGATCTAAACATTAAAACAGAAACAGTAAATCTACTGGAGAATAAAATAGGAAGAACTCTTGGTGACATAGGGGTAGGAAAAAAATGTATGAACAGAACCCAGACTGCGTGGGAAACAACATAAAGAATCAGTACTTGGAACTACATCCTATTAAAAAGCTTTTGCACAGCAAAAGAAATCACCAATAGAGCAGGGCTAAAACCTACAGAATGGGAAAAAGATTTTGCTGCTGGTTTTAGATGTTGCAAGTTTTTCTAAAAACAAAACATCGGAAAACAATCCTCTTTCCCATCAAATTGTGGTTTATATCTGACTAAAATTGGCATATTTCAAAGGACCTTCTTCCTCAGCCAGTTTTTCTTTTTCAAGTTGCCCATTTCTCTAAGGGCCTATCTTCAGGTAGCTTCCTCAAGCACTTAACTTAGTATCTTGTTGAATCTCCATGAAGAATAGAACTTGATGTACTCATTTACTGACAATGAATACACCATGATATTTGAACAGTAAATATCAAACATTGGTTGTTTTTAATTTGATCTGTTTCTTTAAAATTATCTAGGGATTCATATGTTTCCTTTGAGGACTGCAGCACATGAAAAATGTATTGTGTGGTGAAATTATCATGAAAACTAACCCCAAATAGTTCAGCGATTTTCTCTATGTGTGTGTCAATAATGACCTCAAATTTTGTTTTGCTTCCCTCAGTGAAGCAAAAGCATATAGGGGTCATGAACCAATTGCAAACCCTTGGGGCGTCTCAGCTCAACCTCCTAACTGCTCATCAGAAATCTCTAAAGTAAAGTTATTTTGTGCAAGTTGCTTGAAAAGAAATGCTAAGTAGTTTCATCACATCTTAGAGATTGTACAGTTTTCCTTCCCCCAAGTTACAAATCTGTACTATATCATACACCTAGCTGAAATATCTCATATAAAGTCTTAAAATATATGTAACTGAATTTCATGTAAATAAACTCTCATTTGATTGGAGTTTAAGTGATTTTTTTAAAAAAATAACACATAGTATGAATATGGCCTGTTTTTCTTAAACTCTTCCGAGATTAATGCCAAAGTATTTTGGCATTCCTGTTTTTAGTCTACGATTTCGTGGGGCGTTAGCATCTCTTATAATACAATCCTGGCTCATTACAGAGGCTTTTAATACCACTTCTTTTCTACTGTTTTTAGTGAATAGCTTGTTAAGTTTTAAGACAGTTGAGTTCTCAGGCTAGGAGCTTTTGTTGCCCTGGTATCAGAAGTGTACCAAGTGGATGAGCGCAAATGAGGATTCCTCTTAGCTCTCCCAATGATTTTGTGTTTATTTCATTTCTGAATGTTACTGAGTTTTCCATAAAGGTCTGGGAATGACCAAAACTCACTGACATCATCATAAAAATTATTTACGAACACTACGTTTTTTATAAATTCCTCTTTTGAACTTCTGATATAGGGATTCAAAACCATCAATAAATATATTTATTATTATAAATATAGTTATTTTTATTGAAAGGATTTTTCTCCATAGCCTTCTGCTACCACAGAGGCATGATCAACCATTAAGTACTGATTTTCTAAAGATAATCTCTCTAAGCACATTCTTCAACCCCCCACCTTTGTTTTTCACTTCTAGAAACAAATGAAAATTTATTCTAGAAGTCTTTGGTAAAAAAAAAAAAATGGCATGATATTGTATAATTTTGTTTGTGTTAAAAGTAGGAAGTCCACTTCAGTAAGGAAGATAGGAAGTTAAAGTGTCCTGGTGAGTGAAACGGACCCAGAGGTCAGGAAAACCAGATGATTATCTTAACAATAGATGTGACATTAAACAGATGAGTAATATCCATCCATTCTGTATTTCACATGTGCTGTGGCTACATGCAAGATAGACTAGGCACATGGCTTATGCTCTCATGGGGAAAGTGCATGTGAAGTACATATAAAGTTACCATGTGATTAGTGTCATTTAAGAGGGACCAAGCTCCTGGAGAAATTAAGGAAAAGGCAGTTGGCCTCATTTTAGGAATCCAGGAATTTTTTTTGTCTTTTGGTTAAGGAAGAGAAGTTCATTTTGAGAACTGAATAATGAAGAGGAATTTAGTCAGATAATCATGGGTACAGGGAAGAACACTCTAAAAGCAAGAGGGCGGAGACTCAAAGGGACTGGAAGAAATTCAGCATAGAATTTGTTGAGTCATAGAATAAGTGTTTGGGCCTGAGGTCAGGGCACCAAGACAACAATACGATAGGGGTTGAATAAGTGCAAAAACCTAAACAAGTAGACAGGGAATGTAGCTCAGAGGTAGAATGTTTACCTACTATGCGCCCATTTGTGTAAGTAGAATGTTTGCCTACCTTATGCTCACTTGGCGTAAGGCCCAAGTTCCATCCTCAAGACCACAAAGGAAAAATAGCAATAACAACAAAAACTGGATCAGTAAGTATCATATAGGCAAGAAGTGGCTTTTAGAAACAGGAGATGAAACCGGCTGGGGAAACACGGGAGAATTCCTAGTCACTTCTACGGGGACAGTTAGACCAGAGAGCATGAAAATGAGGGACATTGTTCTTGATCATTTGAATCAAGTAAAAGGGTCACATTCAGAAAAACCACATGGCAGTCTTCCTGCTCTCTGCGGCAATTTCTGTTTCTGTTTGATTTCACAAGCGTAGGAAAGATCCAGAAACAACTGAAAACAGAACAACAATAATAAAGCACAAGTGCCTTGTGACTATAACTCAGTCTTGTCATCTCTGCCCTTGAATTTTGGTCCTAAATTTTCACTCCCTGGAAAACGATCAAGATTCAGGGAAACCATAGTATTTGAAAGGTTCCTGGGATCATAGCACGATGGAATTGAAAAGATCATGAGCAAATTGTTGAAATCTGGTATTTTTAGATAGGCTCATGTTTTATTTATAAAAGTTCTCAATTTGTTTTGCTTAATGTTATATCACACTTAATTTCCATGATATTATAAATCTTTTATATCTTAATGACCATAAAAATGTCACTAATGATACAAACATGAAATTTTGCTTAATCATTTGCCTAATAATGAACTGAAGCCTTTATGAGTTGTAATACAAAATTTCGGTCTCTTTAATTGGTTGCTTGCTTTAGTAAGTAATTTATGCTAAACCTTGTGCTCAGTGCTGGATAGAAAATGATGGCAAGAAACAATGACTATCTTCTTGGTCATAAACATTTTCAACATTCAGGACGCTCACCTCAGGATGCGGGACAATTAAACTTGATTATGTCAACATGATTGGCTTACCAGCTGCTCAAGGGATTGGTGGAACACGCTTCTTTGTGTATCTAGATGGTTCATGGAGGTACGTTAGGTACTATATCTGGTCCCTAACACCTGCCTCTTTGTTCCCCTGTTCAGCTTCCCTACCACCATGAACTAAGCATCTTAGCTGTGCCACACGCTTCTAGCACAATGTTTCTGCTTTGGAGCAGCTGAGGGTAGGATGCTGCCTCTGAAACCATGAGCCAAATTAAACCTTTCCTCCTTTAGGTTGTGTGTGTCAGGAATTGTGTCTCAGTAGTGGGAAAGGTAATGCAGGATAGATTTCTAAATGTGAAAAATTACTATCAGAATGTAGTAAAGACTCTTGATGTTTATTACTAAACTGATTTGCAAAAGAATCTACCAATTCTCCATCCTTTCAGATAGACTGAGATAAAGTTTTTTTTTGTTTTGTTTTGTTTTGTTTTAACCAGGAACATGTATTGGTACATTGTACATATAATGATCACATTCATCACATTTATTTTGTACCTGTACATGATGTATCTTGGTTTCCCCCCCCCTTTCCCACTCCTCCCTTCTGTTCCCTCCTTCCCTATTCACAGCAGGTTTATTCATATTTTTCCATGATTTCCCTTTCCCTTTTCTTTCCTTTTTCCCTTCCTGCTTTTCCCCCTTCTCTCTTTCTAGTTCTCCTCTTCTTTGTATATTATCTTCCTTTTATATAATATCTATTACACTTCTTTGTCCTTATTTACAGTTACGGTTTCTCATATTGGAGAAACAATTCAATGTATATTCATGAGTGTCTGATTTATTTCACTTGATGGTATGTTCTCAAGGAACATCCATTTGCATACAAATGACTCTAGTTTATCCTTCTTTATGGTGGTGTAGTAGAAAACCAAAACTTTCTTTAGCCATTCATTAGTTGTTGGGCATTTAGGTTGTTTCCAAGACTTAGCTATTACAAATTGTGTTACTATAAACATGGTTGTGCATATATCCCTGTGATATGATGATTTTAATTTTTCTGGGAAGATCCGCTGTAGGGGAATAGGTGGATCAAATGGAACCTCCAGTTGTTGTTTTTTTGAGCAATCTCCATATTGATTTCCACAGTGACTGGATCAATCTACATTCCCACCAACAGTGGAGGAGGGTTCCTTTTTCCCCACAGCCCCATCAGCATTTGTTATTGGTTGATTTTTTCATAAACGCAGTTCTTTGTGGAGTGAGATGGAATTGTAACATTGTTTTGATTTGCATCTCTGGAATGACCAGTGAGGTCGAACAATTTTTCATATATTTATCTGCCATTTTTATTTCTTCATCTGAGAAATGTTTATTCATTTCACTTGCCCATTTTTGGATTGGGTCTTTAAATTTGGGAGGTTTGATGTTTTTGAGTTCTTTGTATATTCTAGATGTTAGACCTTTGTCTGATGGATAGCTAGCAAAATTTTTTTCCCAGTCTGTGGGTTTTCTCCCTACTCTATTGGTGATTTTTTTTTGCTGTACAAAAGCTTTTTAATAGCATGTGGTTCCAAGCAATGATTCTTCGTGTTGTTTCCTGTGCTGTTTGGGTTATGTTCATAAATATTTTTCCTACCCCTATGTCTTCGAGGGTTCTTCCTATTCTATTCTCCAGTATATTTAGTGTTTCTGTTTTAATGTTTAGATCATTGACCCACTTCAATTTTAGTTTAGTACATGGAGAGAGACATGTATCTAGTTTTAGTTTCGGCAAGTGGCAAGCCAATTTGTCCAGCACCATTTGTTAAAGAGGCTATCTTTCTTCCAGTGAGGGTATTTGGCTGCTTTGTGAAAGATGAGGTATTTGAGTGTGTTTGGAGTTGTTTCTGCATCATCCAATCTATTCCATTGATCCTCAGGTCTGTCTTTTTGCCAGTACTTTGATGTTTTTATCACCATAGCCTTATAGTATAGTTTTAGGTTGGGGATTGTGATGCCTCCTGCCTTGCCCTTGTTGTTTAGGATTCTTTTTGGTATTCTTGGTCTCTTCTGGTTCCAGATGAAATTCATGATTGTCCTTCCTAATTCTTTGAAGTATGTTGGTGGTATCTTGATTGGAATTGCATTAAATCTGTATAGTAATTTAGGAAGTATGGCCATTTTCACTATGTTGCTTCTTTTGACCCAGGAACATGGGATATGTTCTGATACCCCTTTCAATTTCCTTTTTTAGAGTGCTGTAGTTTTCAATGTAAAGATCTTTTACTTCCTTTGTTAGATAGATTCCTAAGTTTTTTGTGTGTGTGTGCAATTGTGAAAATTATTACTTCTTTGATTTCTTTCTCGGGTTTATTGTTTGTATATAGGAATGCTATTGACTTTTGGGTGTTGACTTTGTATCTGGCAATGCAACTGAATTTAGTTATTAAATCCAGAAGTTTTTTGGTGGAGTTTTCTGGACCTTCTATGTAGAGTATCATGTCATCCGCAAATAATGATAGTTTAAATTCTTCCTTTCCTATCTTTATTCTTTTTATTTCTTTCTCTTGTCTAATTGCTCTGGCTAATGTTTCTGGAACTATGTTGAATAATAGTCGTGACAGTGGGCAACCTTGCCTTGTTCCAGATTTTAGTGTGAAAGCTTCCAGTTTCTGACCTTCTAGTGTGATGTCGGCCGTTGGTTCGTCATATATGGCTTTTATCAGATTTAGATATACACCATCTATTCCTAATTTCTGTATGTTTTTTATCATGAATGGGTGTTGGATTTTGTCAAATGCTTTTTCTGTATCTATTGAGATGATCATGTGATTTTTGTCTTGACTTTGTTGATATGGTGTGTTACATAGATTGATTTGCATATGTTGAACCATCCCTGCATCCCTGGGATGCATCCTACTTGGTTGTAGTATATAATCTTCTTGATAATTTGTTGCATTTTGTTCACCAGTATCTTGTTGAAATTTTTGCATCTATGTTCATTAGGGAGATCCACCTGTAGTTACTGAGATAAAGTTTTAAATTGAGGCCTTGTTTATTTAACTTTAAGTACCTGAATAATGAAGGCATAGTGTTGACTTTAGGGAGCTCAAATAAGGTTATCTGGGATCAGAGTTTTCAAATACTTTTTTCCCCATGGTTTTACTCAAGCAGATATTTTTTTGAGGGGGGGAAAGATAATCCAAGTGCTATCCTGATTCAAGTCTAGCAAAAAAGAGTTGACTCCTATACTTCCCACATTCCAAAACCTTAATGCAAATCTTATTTCTAGAGCTTCTGTCAGTTCAAGACAAATCTCTTTGCTCTGCTTCTATCATAAGCTCTAGAAAATTTACAGTCTAAATAGTTTTATTTGCAGTATACTCTTTTAAAAAGAATAAATAAGTTTCAGCTAAATTGCAAATGTCTTAAGTGAGAGTCACTTTTTCAGTTGTATTTAGATTTTGCCTGTGTCTAGAGGATGCAGTTTACTCTTCAATGATAATAATCAGCAATTCCATTCTGAAGGAATTCTGTGTATTTTACATATACAACAATGACAAATAGGCACAATTAGCTAAATACTCATAAATGAAGCCACTACATACAACCACAAAAATATCAGTGTTTTCCAGAGAATGTCTTAGGCAGTGATGGATTGTGCAGCTAGAGGCAGGCAATTAGTGGAAGCATGCTATCCACAGAAGGAAAATGTGCACTCAAGGGAAAATCACATTTTCTATTCCCACTATTTTTCTACCAAACTTAGCTTACAGGTCAAACTGATTTAAGCAAATATCAAAGGCAGCCTAATCAACAACAACAACAAAAAAAAATCACAGAAGGAATCCACAAGTATGTAAGTACTGAAGATAAAGCACTAGTAAATCTTTACTTTTGCCACTAAAATACACTGAGACTATTGCAGGAATGGAGAAATGGAGTCACTTTTTTGCCCAGTGCCCATCTTCCTGTACCTTCTCCAACTTTTTCCCAGTTGAAACTAGAGAAGATAAAAAAAAAAAAGCCTGGTGTTTACCTGTTCATATAGCAAATGTGTACTGAGTAACTATTCTGTGCTAGCCAAAGTACTAAGCAAATGAGAATGTAGTTGAAAAAGAACAACTGATCCTTGATTTCACAAAACATATACTCTATTCCAGAGGGAGATGTAAACACTGGAGTAGAGAATTATAATACGGCATGACAAGTTCAGCAAAAGGCAAAGTGCTCTAGAGACCTGAGGAGACCACAAGCCCCACAATCCAGGAAGCTGAGGAATTATTGTACAGAAAGTAACATATTTGCTGAGACTATTTAGGTGGAGAAAGTAGGGAATGAAGTATGGCCCAAGGGCCCAGGGAACAGAGATAGACTGAGAAAGTCAATGTCTAAAGTTTATCGAGCACAGCCAGAACTGAAGTATGATGTAAGTAATCATGAGAAATTAGGCTGTTGAAGAACTCTAGAAACAAATAATAAAGAGGAGCCAGGACTCCTAGAACCCATGACCATCAAGACTCCTTTCTTGAAACAAACAAAGACACAAATACAGAGATGATGCCACAGGAGACATTTAAGGGAGCCAGTGACACAATAAGAGTGTATTTTAGAAAGTTTATTATTGTTGTACATTAGAGAAGATACTGGAATGAGGAAAAACTCAAGACAGAAAACTAGAGATGACTAGAGAAATTACAGACATTAATCCAATCTAAAATCAGCAGTGGAATGAGCAAGACTCCAGTGTAGATACAGCACAGTGGAGAGACTTACATCAGGGACTATGTAAGCACCTGAAAGGTGAGACCTCAGAGCAGTCTCCGGGCCTCATTTGTTTCCTTCAATTTGCCTACCTGGGACTGTATTCCAAATCCTGGAATATAGCAACGTCCACCTTTCGTCTTTCTGATTATTTCTCCATATAGCTGGAACATAGATTTGGGGTGGTCCTGAGCCCGTAACATTGTTTCTCATGGATTTCCTTACAGTCACTGTGGCCAGTGAGTAGTAAAGTCTACTAGGAAAGCTAAACACAGTAAAAAGAGACAAGTTTACCGGCCACGTGTTTCTTTCATTTTCTTTTTCCTCTCTTTCTTGTCTGTCATGCAGACATGTTGCCCGGAGGTAGAGCAGCCACCTTATGACCATGGAAACAAACAAAAACACAAACACAGAGATGGTGCAAAGAAGAAAAAGGAAATTGAGTCACTGCTAACTTGAAGGAACTGTGGCGCTAGCCCTAATCCGCCTCCCTTTGAGGTTCCTTTTATGGGAGATAAATAAACCTTTGTTTGATTAAGCCCCTGCAGTCGGTTTCTTCTACATTCAGCTGAAAGCAGTCATAACGAAAGCAGCAGTTTTCTTTGCCATTTACCAGAGTCCTCTGGTATTCCTTTTTATTTTCCTTTTTTATTGAAGTAGTAAAATGAGTGTTCTTTAAAGGAACAAATAATTTATGTACCTCAATCTTCCATGCTGATGTTTCTAGGCAGAGCTTTGTGAGTAAACATTCAGGGTTATATACTCAAGTTCTTCTGTGAAGGTGGCGTAATATAAATCCAAGAAAAAAATTGTAGAAATATCTGTCTCCCTTTCTGGCCATTTACATTTTTCATATCTACAAAAAGGAATCAAAGCCATTTGATTTATTCAAGAGATAGACGGTCTTATTTTCACATAATAATAGTGAAAAAAAGGAAGATAAGCCATAACTCATCAATTAAACTTGACATTTTTCAATTGCCTAAACAGGCTGTGTGTTCCAGAGACCTTGTCTTACCCTTGTTGGATTACAAGCCTTTCATGAAGCCTTGGCCCCTCGCCTACCTTGTCCTAGCACAAAATGATAAGTTATTCACTCATTCATTTATTTAGTCTTTCATAAACACTAAATATTGTACGAATTGTTGGTTGTTAGACATCAAAGACCATGGAAATTCCCAGCTCTCAAGGGAAATGCAACATGCCAGAAGGAGGAGCATTGCGGAGCGCCAGGCACAGTCTTGGTGTTGTGATATAGGCCTCCACAAAGCAGGGAGGGTGTCGGCTGTAATCCGAGATTAACGAAGTGTCCACAGAAGAAGTAGCACTGAGTAGCTTGAGTCTATGCTGACATTTACCAGGGATATGGGGGAAGATTTTAATCAGGCATAGAGAGTGGGGACATCAAGATCACATGGCAGGAAATGGATTACGGTCCATAAGGTAGCAAAACACTACAAAGGACAATGTCAGAAGCTGGGGCTCTTTTTATAGACACAAGGGAGCAAGGCCACAGTAGGAACGGTAATATACTCTAATATAAATCTAGGTTTTTGAAGGATTCTTCTGGAAGTGTCAGCATGGATGAAGTCATGGGCTAGCTCATTAGACTCGGAAAAATAATTCATTTTTGCCAACGAAGTTTATGATAACGAGACCCTTAATTTACTAAGGTAGAAGTTGTGTGAATAAATTTTAAAACTATGAAGATTATAGATTAATAAAATTTTAGTGATTAAAGAAGAGAGATAAGAAAAAGGGAGTTCAGCAGACAATTCCCAGTTTCTGTCTTGAGTGCCTAGGTGAATTCCTACTCTAGTCTCTGAAATAGGAAATAGACCAAAAGAAGTAAGTTGGAGGGAAAAATATTTCTAATCTGCCTTTTGAGTAGACATTGATGTGGTCTCCGTGGAAACGAGATTTGGAAGAAGAGAGTTGATTCAAACCCCAGTTTTGCTGTGCAGTCTATTGGTGGCCTTGGTTCTCTAATTTATGTCCTTGAGTCATGGTGTCATGTGTAAAATGAGGATTGTAATTTCTTGCAGAATCATTTTGCTAATAATGCACGCAAATATCTAGTAGTATCTCACCAAATTGTGGCCTTTATATTTACTAACCTGACAGCGAAGTCTCTGTGTGAAATCTAGTTGAAATCTTTAGTGACTGTAAGAGGTGAGAGACACTGGATATCGGTGCATATATGCTCGTTTATAGTATGTACCTCCGAAATGTTCGTCACATTTAAGTTAATCCACTGATAGGAGAGATGCAGTATAGGACGAAAAAGACTAAATGTCTTGAATAATGATGAGAAAAAGGAAACTTCCAATTATAAATTGTTTTTTACTCAAACATATTTATACAAATTTCAATCTTACTCTAATCCAGTGAAGTATTTGATTTTATCTCAAATTTAATTAATAAGGAAACAAATTCAGGAATATTAAGTGGCTTCCCACAGCCACACACCTATCAAGTCTTTATTAGAAATTGTGCCCTGATTGACAGCAAAGCCAAGATGATGCCAACATGTTATGATTTGTATTTTAATTCCAATTCTTTTTGTTTTTCCTTCTCTCAATTTCTACAAGCACTTACATGGGAAAAGAGAGAAACTGCATGAGGCTCTGGTTGTGTACAAAGCATAATGGTCACGGATATATATGTTGGAAACTTAATAATACAAGGCTGTAACAAAGCCCACAGAAGAATCAACACCTGGTCGCAGGCACCTTCTACAAATGTTAAACATCATTTTTAGAAAGCTGCATTTTTTTTCCTGGAAAATAAGTACAATAAGATTTTTAAAACACACTGCATTGTCTTTTTACAATGTGTCTTAGTTACTTTTCTCTGATTGCTGGGACAAAATACTAGGCACCCAGAGTTAGGGGAAGAAAGGTTTATTTGGCCCACAGTTTGTAGAGGTTTCAGTCCACAGTCAGCTGGGTCCGAGGCAGGGTGGCCTGGCAGACAGGCAGCAAGGTAAGCAAGGATGCAAGCACACAGCTAACCAGCGTCTTCCTGTATCTTATATCTTATCCAGGCTACCTGGCTTTAGGGTGGGCAGCACTCCCACCTTTAATCCTAATACCCTTAATCCTAGGGCCACATCCTTGATCCCAGAGAACCATGCCAAACCGATCAGTGGACTAATTTAGTAATCACACACTCTAGATCCAGCTACCTCTTACCACATGAGGCTTTGGGGGGACATCTAGACACAAACCATAACACAATGATAAGTGCTCTGCAGGAAACCTGCGTATCTCTGTCACTTAAGGGAATACAACTGAGGACGCTTTATCCCTGTTTTTAGCAGGAGTGGCGAGAGGGACACATACTGCCCTATGTGGAAGGGTGTGTGCAAGCGCACCAGTCACAAAGCAAAGCATTTATCAGAGGTGCTATTTTGTTGTTGTTACATTAAGTATACATGCTTTATCTCCACCTTTTCCCTGTGTCTTATTGAAGGTTGGTGAACAGCAGCAAACTTCAATCTTCTTTTAAAGATACGGAAACAGAGAAGTCAACGCCACATCCAAGGACGTACAAATACTCAATCATTGGAGCCAGATGGTCTGACTCATTCATTTCAACCTTCTCTATAAATCTCGTGATTTTTAGAGTACACATAAATCACTTGGAAAATTGTTTGCAAAAACACAAGCCCTATGGCAACGACTCTGAGTTTGCATTTGGGAGAAGCTCATTAATTTGCTTTTTAAATAAACATCTACATATTCCAAGTCAGGTGTTTCATGAACCATGTTTTGAAAATCACTGAGCTACAGTTCTCCCTCCTAGCTCCCCAAATTTTTACAAAATACTGATTCGCAGAGAACTTTAGTTTTTAACTCTTTCTGTCTCTGCAACCCTAAACAATGGTATCGAACATCTTGAGTCTCTTTCTCTTCATCTGTAAACACTATGCATCGCTCACACAAAATCTGAGGCTCTGATACTCCTCTGATATATGAACAAAAATGCATAGAGTGTGACTTTAGAACTAAGCTTCCAGTGTATTTTTCAAGTGCATTGCTTCTAATAATAACCAAGAATAAGCAGACTCTCATATGAGTCCTATTTACACAGGGTACACACAGGGAAGTAAATCTTAGAGACTGAGTAACAGCTGGTAAGGGCAAAACCTCACTTAAAATTGAATCTTCTTGCTTCAAATCCCATTTTCAGTTGGCCATATACTCTGTCACCAGAAGCTTTTCTCAAAATTCTTACCCCATATGTTTTTAACTAAGAGATAAAGGCGTACTGAACTCTCTTAGTGCCCCAGGAAGCTTTGGTCAAACTCAAGGGAAAACTCTGGAATGTTTTCTCTATTCCTCACCGTAAAGAGCCTGACTTCTTCAAAGTACTAGATACTGTCAGGTTTATTGTTTGGGCATCTTGGGACTCACACTTTGACCAAAGGAAAACTGTTACTCCAATTCCAATCAATCTCTTCCCAAGACATACTTGAGTGAGGATTCCCATGACAGGATAAATGTAAGACTTTTCCTGCCGAGAAATACATTTATTTTTAGTTTTATGTACAATCCCAGATTACATTTGACCCAAACATCACCATGATTCTCTTTTCTCTGCCTTACATGTCACAGAAATGTAAAGATTATCCTGATATGATTTAATGCTAAAATAAATTGTTCTGAAGTAATTTTACAAATATAGAATTTTTTCACAATTCTGTTCTATACTTTCTCTGCTGGCTGTTTTAAATTCTACGTCTCTGAAAACTACATGAAGAAATTGTTAGGGAATATGAATATTAAAGAGTGGTTTTATGTTAAAGAATTTTATGACCTCAAGCTTATTCTTGCACAACTGAAATTGAAAATAAAGGATACATTTAAGAGGGAAGAGATATTCTGCTATGATTTTTTTAAAAAGCTATTAGGTAAATAGTTTGATGATCTGAAAAAAAAGCCAGTCTTTTCTAGGATCATTTCCTTGTTGTTACTTCTTTCACACAACAAAGTAGATCATCCATCAAAGTTATTAAGTTTAGCTCATATTAAATCACCAGAACATTCAAATCAGACTTTTGACTATGGAGCTGGGAGTGCAGCTCAAAGGAGCGCACACACTTAGCATGTGCAAGGCCAGGAGTATAAAAAAAATATTGTAAGCAAGTGTCTACAAGCTGTCATAAATTTTTTAAAAGGCTGTAAAAATTGTTCAATAAAAATCAGAGATAGCTTTAACAAATTAGTCCTCAGATCACAGTGTAAAATTCAGAATAGTTGTCTCGCCTAGGAAAAACAAATAAAACCCACAAAAACACATACCCAGTCCATAGAAACATTGGATGGATGAATCTATTTTAAAATATATTTACATATTTTAACCCCAAACCACATAATCTCTAACATAATACAAGTGTGGTTTAGTTCTGTTCAGTTCATGCTGAGTTTGTCTTTGACAAGTAAATATTTTTTCCACACCAACTGCCAAATTAACAACACATATTCAGTGAGTCTTTGATTCTCCAATAAAGCACCTCTTTAAAAAAATAACTTCCTAGACTTTTTTCTCAATGCCGGGGAGCAAACGTATATAGTTTTTGCTCATTATTTTCTTTTTGCCCTGACCCCATTGGTTTCCAGCTTTCTTTGCCTCTTCTGTGCCCAGGAACTGGGCTCCCTTACATGTCCATTGTGGCTGGCACACACAATGGAGGGGAACCAATGCAGGGAGTTGGAGAGGGGTGCAGCAGATGTCTGTGCATTTCTTTGCTGCTTACTTCCTGATTTGTTTCACCATAGCTCTGCCCTCTGCTACATGGTTCCACTTTTCACTGGGTTCCAAGAAAACTAATTTCTCCTTTTCCCTTTAGCCTCCAAAGCATAAAGGATTCTATTTTCCTCTGCTTCAAAAGTAGCCCTTTCTGAGGTAAAGGAAAAGTTTGAGAATTGAGGTCTGTGTTAAATAGCCCAACTCTGCCTTCAGAACTAGAGAAAACAACCACATTTCTACAGATTCACATGACACACAGTGAGGTGCTTTTGACCCAAAGCTGCACCTGTCATCTGACTTCCAAAGTCACCAACCCCTATGACCTGTCAATCACTAACAAAACACGGTAATTCATTGAGTCATGAGAGATTAACTCAAACTTGAAGCAAGCGTCCTTAAACTCCTAGAAGACGTGCCAATTTGTCATTCCCCAGTTCATGGTTATTCTAGTAAATATATATTGTCCCTCTAGTGAGGACACAGAAAAGAATTTAGAGCATATACCTGAGGTACGTTATGGGCCCCTATGTAGTAGTTACTTTTCTAGAGTCAATGGTTTGCAAGAGAACGGATTTAATACAGGACATTTACAAGTAACAACATTCACATACACACGCAAAAGCAGGATTCACACACATGCTCCATCTACCTATGCACTGGAGACCCAAAAGATCCAATTAAGGGCTAGGAGCCCATGGCAACATCCCATGTATGTTCGTGTCTGCCCTAAAAGGCTGAAGAAATCAGCACTGGAACCAGGATATGATGCTCACAGCAGAGATGAAGACCAGGGCTCCCCTGAAGCAAACAGCAGCCATCCTGGATGACAACAAGGCCCCAAGCTCCTTCTGTGAGGAGAACAGCCAAGTTCCCCTTGGGAGAACTAGCCACAACAGAGCTTCTTCTGGGAAACAGCCCACAACTATCTTTTGCTCCTGTTCTCCTTTATGTTGTGTTGGCAACAATCCTCAGTGGATTCTCTATGCCCAGAAGCGCACCAACTCAGCCCAGCTGGGTGTTCCTGCTCAAGCTGACCATATCAGTCCACTACACCTTTCCTGGAAAGAAGTTTGTCCTTTAATCAGCAGACTCTTGGCTCATGATCTACCTCACTTATAGGATCTAGGTGAATTACAAGTACTATGGAGATCTGCTGTACTACATGCAGCAAAATTATTCAAGTCAAGCTAAAGCAATTAGAATGTATATTGGATATTATCTGAATCACCAAATCATAAGGCTGGATGCAGGATCAGCATTCCATTACTGTATGAGAATGATGTATAGAGGCCTAAAATCACATGAGCAGGTGTCCTACACTATTTTTAGTGCTTTGTTTTCTTTCCTTAAGTCACAGCTGTAACTTAGTAGGAAATTTCTTATGACCAGTATGACTAGGTGTCTGAAAATGAAAAAAAAAAGTAATTTTTTTTTCTCCTTTGGTTCTGCATAATATTTTGTTGAATAGAAGTACATCTAATACAGTGTAGTTCCTTGCAAAAGAAGCCTTGACAGATGGCTGTGGCATAAAATCAGTTTGTCCATATTGTTTTGTAGAAAAAATTAATTCGACATATAGATTTACACTGAGTAATAAATGCTGAATACTGATTTGACCATTTAGAAAGAGCAAGATTGGTGAAGTTGAAAAAAATAAAGTGGTTTTCAGAAGGCATATTGGGTGACATTTCTTAGAATATGTAGCTCGTGGACATTTGAGATGCTCTCAGTAATCAAGCAGATGAAGGAAACACATATTCTAGCTCTCAGGTCACTTCTCTCTAACCCCATGACCATAAACAGGCTCCACAGCACAAACTTCCCTCTTTGAGGCTGATATGGACACAGCTACTGCTGATACTGATGCCCTACCTGCCAACAGCAAGTGTGGACAAAGAACATCCGCATGGCACCATTCCTTAGCATGGTCAGGAGAGATGCTGGTAACTGTCCAACCCAGTAGCATGTTGAGTACTTTGGCTTTCCTTCATTATGGAGGATCAGCAATTTGTCCTCATGAAAACAGAAACAAACCACAAAAACATTTTCTTTTGTTGCCGACATAGCTTCTGCTAGCACTGTGATCCCTTTAGGGAATGCCTTATTCTCCATTGTGGTATTCCCCACAAGGTTATTTTGACCCAAGAATGTATAAAATATTTGTTTCCTGCGCCAATAACCTTGGACTTGGAGGTGTAGGACTACTAGTCCTGAGGAAGTAAACTTTCCAAAAGAGAATAAACCCAATTTTCCATTAACATAGAAGCTGAGACTTTTTCTATCTTCTATGGAAGGTCACTTTCAACTACTCTTGCTATCGAATAAACAGGCATAAATTGGTCCCTGTTAATAACAAATCTTTGGTTACTGATATACAATGTGAGTAAGGAGCTTTATATCTAGAATTCAGGGTATTCTTTGGTATACTTTTCAATATTCCCGCGATGATTAGAAAAGTTAATGGAAAGCTGTGACAAAACAACAGAGTCTTGTAAGAGGAATTTGTGGGATTGGAAGAATATTTCAAACAACAAAGGCTTCGTAACACATAACCTGGAGTCTGGGTCAATAAGATGTCATGTTACAGTGACATGTACATACCCACATTTATAACATAATAGCTAAATCTTGGAAGTTGCTCATATGTCCATAAGCAGATGAATGGATTAAAAAAACGTGGCATTTACACATGATGGAAAACTACTCTGCCATAAAGGATAAAATTGAGTTATTTGTAGGAATGTACTTTGAGACAACAATATTAAGTGAAATAAATCAGACACATAAGCTTAAATATCACATGATTTCTCTTATACAAGAAACCCAAAATATAAATAAATTATAGAGCAAAATAAAAGGCAGATAGTAGAAAACAGGCCGATAGATCTTTTGCATAAGGGAAAGGGACCTAAAGGTGGAGGGAGAGGGGAAGGGAAGGAAAAAGAGAAATAAGATGTGATGAAATCGAGGCCATGCCTGTTTATTCTCACCATTAAAATTTTTGAATGGATTAAAGTAGCACACAACACATCCATTCAATTAAATAAAATAGCTCAGGGGAGTGACCAAAGTTATGGATCTCCCACCTCAGGCCGAATGGACTAATGACTAAAATTAAGTTGAGAGAGAAAACATGATGTAGAAAGGAAGCAAACAAATACTATAAAATTAAGAAAGCTGTCTAGAATCAGTTCTAGATACAGCTATTGACTCATGTAACTATGTCAAATATTTTAAAAGTTGCTAAGGTTGTAAAACAGCTCTATAAGTCACTGGCATGAACCAAAAAATAAAAAAAAAAAAAATAAAACATTAAGTCAATTCAAGAATTAAAGTGAACCTTGGTTCCCTAACTTTCTAGGAAGCTGGAAGCAAGCTGAGAATGCTGTCCACCCTGCAATGAAGATATAGCATCACAGTTTCAGTTTCAATGCAGATATAGCCAAGGAGGGTGAGTTTTTAGAAATGAGAGAATAACAGAAAAAGGAGGAGAGGGATGGGAAGGATGGGAGAAGAGACAAAAAGAGAAAGAAAAAAGGAAAAAAGAGAAAAGTAAGGAAGAATGAAAGAGAAAGAGAGAAAATGAAAAAGAGAGAAAGAATGAGAGAGAAAGAAAGAAGAAAGAAAGAAAGAAAGAAAGAAAGAAAGAAAGAGAGAGAGAGAGAGAGAGAGAGAGAGAGAGAGAGAAAGACAGACAGGCAAGCAAAGCAAAATAATCAGGAGTAACCAAGGGCCTTGCAGAACAGTTAAAAAGGGACATCTTTTAGGAACCAGAATTAGAGTCTGAAAAATACTTTCCACTTTCTCAGCACAAAGGCTCCTTTTGACGATTGTCTAGTAAGATTTTTGAATTTCTGAAGATGAGTAATTTATGAGTGTTTCCCATTTATCTACACTCCTGATGATCTGTCCCTACTCTACCACTGCATATTGGGGTTGGGAATAGGTGGCAACTTATCTAGCGCATAGACCTCCAGACCAAGAGGAAACCTATCTGGAGATTAGACTCTCGGGATCCATTGGACAGCATGAATATTAAAGTTAGGACACAGTTTTTATTATGGTCAGGTTGTTGTAGGAGGGAGAAGAACTCACCTATTTAGTGATCAGAACAAAAACTATTAGTCTTTAGTGCTACTCATCAAATATTTAGTTTTCCTTCCTTTGGGTGCATAGATCAGATTATACTTCCTGGCTAACTTGAAGTTGCTTTAGCCATTGAGATACCAACTGAATTCTACCTACCTGTTCTGGATAAAAGCCTTCACAGCTCAATGCACAACTTGCCATGCTCTATCTTTTTCTCTGCTGTGATCACCAGCAAAGCTCTACAAAATAACTTGCCAGGGCAATGAGGGGAGTGCAGAGTGCAGTCATGGTGCACCCAGAATGAATGTATAGGATGAGAGACAAGTTACTACTAATTTAAACTACTATGATTTGATGTTATCCATTATCACAACATAACCTAAGACCACTGTCTGACTTATTTACTCAGGAAAAATGATTACCAGACTTGAGAGAACCTGATATTTCTATTCACCACATAATTTCTCACTCCAACTTCTTACTGGTCTTTTTCCACTGAACATCCTGGAATGTCTTTTCTTATTTCAAACATTAGTTCCTTTAATTATTTTGTTATTTATTACCCTCAATCCAATAACTCCTATGTAACCTTTTACCCTGCTAACATTGACATCAATCATATAAAATATTTTAATATGTTTTAATATAATAAAACTTAAACCTTTAAAGAACTATGAATAAAATCTGGACTGTTTTACAATTTTGCCAGGGAAGACACATAGTTAACGTTACATGCCAGCTCAAGTCAGCTATTAAAGAGTTATTGACATTAAGAGAACTTTGCAGAACGAATGTCTTACACATGGACTTCGTCAGTCACACTTAAAATGCACAGAAAAGAAAGGCCATCATTACCGTATCATATTTTATTACTAAGAACGAAGAGATCTAGGTTCTTCTTTTATTCTTAATCATCATTCTGCTCTGACTAAACTCTGGAGCATCTTTGAATATGAGCCACTTTCTTTCCTTTTTAAAAGTCTTTTTTACAACCAGTTAATATTGGAGCAGAGAGCCTTCCACTTTACAAATAAACTACCACAGGCAAGCAATCATGGACTTGATTTTCCTACTTCTTCAGACCTTAGGAGATGAATGATATTGTACCAAGGAGATGCATTCTACTGTTTTAAAGAATGAGTCAATGGAGAAAATTTTGAGTGGCCTTTTTGTGCTTCTAGAGTTACCTCTTGTTTCAACAGTTTTAAGGGAATCAAGAATCGCTGGCCAATGCTTGCTAATCCAGCCAAAGAAAGGCAGAGACTCAACCAGCCCCTAAAGGTGAGGCTTGCCAGTCCTTTCTGAAGAGGCCCTTCAGTAGTCCCAAGTCCTGGGCGTATCAAAAGCTCCGGGGAACAAATCAGTGTGCTTTTCGCTTACTTGCAAAAGAAGCTTTTTGTTGTTGCTCTTATGTTGTTTCAGTGCTGGGGATTGAACACAGGCATTGAGCATGCTGGACAAACTGAGCTATGTTCCCAGGCCCAAATAAGCAGTTTTTAGCAGCAAGGTCTCCAAATGACTTTGGGCAGATAGTTGGGCTTATCTCACCATTTGGGAATGAGTGCTTTAGTAGACAGTTTAATAGTTTCAAATCTGGAGACGAATTCTTCTAGATAGCTTATTCCTGTCACCTCGGCCTCCTTTCCCTGCACATCTTAGAGAAGGTAGGCAAATATTCAAGGTATCAATGTATGTAGGAACATGCCAAAATAACTGTAAACTTAATTAGCCATTTTGAAGTACTTTTGTAACCCCAATGCTAAATGAAAACATAGATTTACAAATTTTGTCTGAACTGATTTATAGCCACAGCAAGTCTCTTTGTATTCAAGGGCCAGGAAACATTTGCCCTGAGAAAACCTGTTCAGTTTCCTTCTATAACTTCACACTTCTTTCCCAGGCCTCATTTCCTGTCTTCTGTTAGGAACCAGTGGTGTTCTGTCATCATTGTATTTTGTCACTTAAACTGTCAATGTGTTTTAAGCTTTTATATAAAATGTTTCTATAATATTAATACCCATGTCTTTATACTGATAATTAGCTTTTAATTTTAGCTTTTCCTTATCAGGTAGCGAGGGGTAGTCCATTGTCTTTAGGTTAGAATATTTTTCACTCCCCTAGATACACTTCTGATCAGTCATTACAATCAATGGTTAGGATTTATCCCAATACTTTAGCAGGACAGGATTCTAGTCAAATTTAGTTTGGTTAACATACAAGCAGTTCCATATGCTAGTAATTCTGTAATGTTTTCCAGAGATTCAAGATAAATTTAAAATTGATCCTAGTTCTGATAACATCACAATAGTGACCTGATGTTCAGTGGACTTAGGAAGTGCCTCAGCGTGGAAGTGGGAGACCTACAGCCATCATTTACCAACGACTTTTTTCTATTATCTAACATGGGTAGGGAAAAAATTGAACAGAAACAGCTTGAGAACTTAAGTGGGAATGCTCTCATCTTACTCTTATTTTTCTGCCCATGCTCGCTTCTGATCTGCCTGCTGCTGCAGTGCTGTCTCTGTCTGTGGTCTGACAAGGGATGCAGGTGTCAGCCTTCTCAGGCTTATTTGTATTTTAAAATTCAAAAGGATCATATGACTTTAACAAGCACAAGATTAACATTCTAAAAACTTCTCATTTATTGTGGATTGCGATTCCACGTCCATCTAAACCTTCTCATACACAGCAGCCTCTTTTCTGTCCTCAAAGGATGGCCTTGACGGAGGTCTTAGACTCTTCAGCCTCCTTGGGAAACTCCTAAGGCAGTTTCCCTCATGGATGTTCACAGTGCATCCCAATCAGGTTATAGCATAAGGTGGTCATAGTTTATCAACTGTTAAGGGTAATTACATGACAATGCCTCTCAGAATAGAAGATAGTCAAGAGATATTTATGCCATCCTTAAAATATTGAGCTCTTAAAGGATATAAAAATAATTTTTCAACTAATATTACTTCACAGTGTCAAGATGCAGATATATAGAGAGACATAGTTCATAATTTTACACTTAATTAATGTGCAATAAGAGGTTAGCTTCTTCATAATTGAATAACAGCCTGTGTGGGGAATGGAGTCTTCCAACAAGCTTTGGGTCAGAAGCTTAAATGGCCTTCCTCTGACAGCCTGAATACACGCCTGCTAAGAGCCTTTGGTGGGGGAGGCACTGATATGGGTGGTTTAACTCAGTATATAAATGTCAAGAAGTCCTTTGGCTGTGAACGATGAGTCATAAAATGGTTGTGGACATCGTAGGGTATTTATTGTGGGTCTAGGGCATTTTGAAACTGTGATTATTAAGATAATACAGTTGTGAATCTTTTTGGTTTTCTACATTGAAGGAATTAGATGGGAAAAGGCCATCGAAGCACTATTCACTTTCATGCTTGACTACATAAAAGACTCCTACATACAATAAATCCAAATTTTATGACTCAGACCTGGGGACTGTTAATATTTCATGAAGATGCTTAGCCTTCAGGATTACAAAGACAGGCAGGCATACCCAACCAAAAATAAGCTCTGCTTTATCTTGAATGATCCAAATTAAATGAGAAAAGTGTTCCTGGCTAATTTTCAAGTATATTTGGTGTGCTAATACATTATTTCATGTAACCCATTTAAAACAAGCCATGAAAAAAATACTCATGTCCCCATTTTGCAGTTGAAAACATCGAGTCTCACAAAGGCTGATTTGCCTTCAGAGTTTTCTAAATCTGAAGCCCATGCCCTTCCCTCTCAGCAAAACCACTACTCTAATTATGGAAGCTGTATGGAAGAGATGCTATGGATAATTGAATCTGACTCATTTACAGTCTGTTTTCCCACTAGTTACCACCTCTTTACTGCATACTTGATTAAATAAGACACACTCACCTTACAATAATGTTCTTTAAGAAATTTGCATCTATTATTCAGGTCTGAAAGGAATACTCACCTCTGCTAACCTATTTTTGTGCTTGACAATAAAACAAACAAGACTTCAGATAAAAATGCACTAAAAAGAAATATGTTACT
>PVJO010025373.1:0-22813 GCA_004026905.1 Hystrix cristata | reverse complement strand
GTGAAAAATTGTGTTTTACGTCAATAGGTAGCATGTAACACTCAATAAATGCTAGTTATCATTATTCATCTCACATTAAAGTATCATTGCTTCTCAGTCATTACAAAATACTCTAATGTTTGTTAAGCAACTCTAATATAGGTTGAATACTGTTTCCAGAAGTGGGGAAGATGTACTCCTATCTCTGAAGGAATCTAAAGTTTCATGAGGAGTGAATACTTAGCCAAATAAAACAGAAGATACAAGATAAAGCAATATAATTCAAAGCAAATTTCTCACATTTGGTTCAGGGAGGAAAGAAATGAAAGCCACATAGAAATGCATATTGCTATGAACTTAATATGTCATTAGGCAGCCAGTCTTCGCTTTCAGTCCGCCACGTACAAAGCAAAATTCGCTGCCTTCCATTAAAATTGGATACTCTTTTCAACTGATGTATTATTGTGAAGAATATCATACTTTTTACCCCCATAAACTGGAAATTTTAGAGTCCTACTATATCTGCCATTTACAGAACAATTGCTTATACTATGATTGATGTGCTTTAACAGGTACATATTTTGCACATTTAACATCTCATGGTTGCGTGTCCTGGACAAGCTTTGGCCTCTTACAATCATCCTACCTGACAGCAATCTGCGTACGGTCGTCACTCTCATAGATTTTGTCATTTCCAGCACTGAAATTTGCTCCATGGGAGTCACTGACTTAGAAGAAGGTCAGAGAGAGTAGTGGGGTGTTCTTTAAAAAGTAAAATAACACTCGTGCCATAGAGAGAGTTATTATTTAGGAAATTTCAAATATTAACAACCCCAAGTTGAAAATTCTAAATATACATAGGATGGATATATAATCAAAAGCTATGCCTACATAAGTCTAAAATATCTGTTTTAATACGTATAAAGTCCTCACTGATAATACATCAAGTGTTTAATTAACAGAATCTTTTTTTTCCAATGGTACATATTTTAATGGTATATCTTACAATTGATAACATCTTAAGAACAATGAAATACATATGCAGATCTCATATTTTGTTAGACTTAATCTTCTCAATTTGATTGGTTGATGAGTCATAGTAATTTACATTATGTTCTAAGATGTGCTCTTTATTTTCTATGCCTACTACTAACCTTTAATTCTAGGGCCTCATAATTTGGTTACAGTGTAAACCACCTAGTTGGATTTTCTACTACTAGTCTTTCTGGCTGGAAATATAAATACCACTTAGTAATGCCTGACTAGTCTTCTTAATATGCCATTAATCAATTAACTTGTCATTCCACCAAGGCTCTTGTATGCAAGGTGCCCTCCTTTTATTATATTTCTTCTTCCTTGGGAACCTATAGAGGATCCTTGGCCATCTCCTCAAAACCGAACTCCCCTCCCTGGTTCTCTGTACCTTCCCCTACCCAGCATCATCTTTTCTAAGTGACCCTCTTTCTGCTCCTTCAGTTAGTTAAGCATTGCCCCCAGACATGTGGAGTGTGCTTGTCTTAGCCTGAGTCTGCTCACACTGCTTCCTCCCTCTGGAATGATCTCTTTCCTCCTGTTGGTCTAAATATTATCCATTAAGAACCAGTGGGAAGTTTGGTTCTCCAGGAACTCTTGACTAATTAAACTAAGCCTTCTTGGTCCAATATAGTAATCTCTAGGCCAGTTGTCTACTGAACAATTGAAATATGCCTCGTCTGGATCCCTTGAGAGTCTAAAATGCACATCAGATTTTTGAAAACATAGTATAAAAAAGTGTGGACATTTTCTTAAAAACTTTTAATATTGATTAAATGTTGAAATGGTAATTCAAAGTTAAACAGAATGTATTATGAAAATTAATTCTAGCTGATCCTTTCTAATGTTCCTTTCAATATTTTTAATGTGGCCACTAAAACATTAAGTTCAGATATGCAGCTGTTTGGGGGTTGCATTAGAGTTCCTTTGGACATGCTACTCGAACCTGTACTCATTGGTCTTAAAACTTAACTGTAAACTCTTGAGTTCAGAGTTTAGGTTTATCTGATTTTTTCTTTTTTCTTTTCTTTTTTTTTTTTTTTGGTAGGTGAGGAGGTGCAGTGCTAAGATCGAACCACATGGTCACACATACCACACAAGTGCTCTACCACTGAGTCACACACCCAGCCTTCTAATTTTTTCGCATCTCTCAAATCATCTACACGAATCACACATAGTGTGAATCACACATACCGCAGTGAAGAATTTGATCTGTGGTGTCTGTGGAAAAATATCTCACTCTACCTGGACAATATTATATTTATCAGCTAAATATAATTAAAATAAGCTACTCAGTAAAAGAACTGCTGAGTGTGTCCTTACAAATCAGACTAAAGGTCATCATGTCACATTGAAAAATGTATTGTGTCTCCCCTCCAATACATGATGAGAAAACTAGAAGCTGGCCCTTCTGCCGTCATTTGCTTAGTGGCTTCAATTTGATTACATTCTGCTAGTCTTCAACCTCCCACCTCTACTCATTTCTCAGTATCAACATCTTGATGAATTGTTGGGCTTTTAACTCTCCCAGAGATACTGGATATAGAAGTGAAACAGAGGAGAATCAAGGGCAAAATGAAATAAGCTTTATGGAAGTACTCAGCTTAATGCTTGGAGTGACACAGGTGTGCTGTTTCCATCTCCTTTTAGGCAGAATCAAATCCCTTAGTCTGTGACATCATAAGTATACTAGAAAAGCTTCATGTATGTAATACAGTATCTAATTCTAGAGGATATGCCTAAAGCAGAGAAAAACTAATCTACTATCTCTACCTCTGAAAGGGACTTCAGGTGGTCTGTGAAACATCCCAGTCTGATTCCATCTCGCCCAAGGCCACAAGTTCAGGCTGCCACCGAGTAAACTCATTTGATGGAAGCCTGTCTTCGCAGACTTCCCAGGAAAGAGGCCCGTCCCATTCCAGGTACATGATTTCGATGTCAGGGATTTGACTGGTATTCCAAGTTACCAAAATTAAATATGTATTCTAACTACTTTCACAGTCTCTATTCTTTCAAATATGTATGTGCATAAGTGTATTCATATTCTTGGCCAAGATGTAGTTTGATAATTAATTGCAGAAATGTGCTATGAACGTCTCTCATTTAAACAAATCAGGGCAGTGGGAAGACCTGTCTGATTTAATGAACTGCCTGAGTCAGAAACTATTTTAAATGTTTATGTGCAGAAACCCTAATGATGCTACCGAAAGATTACGTTGGAGACATGTTCAAGGGTCTGTGTTAATGTATAAGGGTACTTTATACCAGCACATCCTTGCTCTTCGTAAACATCCTTGTCTTTTCCCTATTATTTCATGTGCATAATGAGTTTGATGGCAAACACCCTCTCCGGGAAGATGTACGAGTCTACATCGCCCTAATTCCTGCTGAAATTATGGACATCTGGATTCATAATGCTTGTTACACCACTGAAGGGGCCAGAGTCCCTGACATCATTGTATATACTTTCAGAGGAAATTGCAGTTGAGTAGTTACTAATCCCAGTTTAGTAAATAAAAGGAGCTTTATTGAGATATAATTTCTTTTTTTACACTTTTTTCTACTTTTTTATCTTATTAGTACATGTTTGCAGTACATGAAGTTTATAATCATCTTGGGGATTGGGTCCATGTACATACTACAGTTTGTTTCTCTTTGTAACCCTCTTCCCCTTCCTTACCTCCATCCATTGTACAGTGCACCTGCTTGAAATTTATAGTTGGATTGTCAGTACATTTACAAAATTGGGTGACTATCACCACAGTCCAATTTTAGGACCTGTGTGTTACCCCATATCACGGTCAGCCCTACTCCCACACATCACCCCAGATAACCGCTAATATGCTTTCTGTTGTAATTGGGCTGTATTTCCACACATTTCATCTAAGTAGAACTGTGCCATGTGTGGCTTTTACATCTAGCTTCTTTCACTTAGCTGGTTTTGAGGTTTATCTACACTGTAGCACAGCTCAGCAGTTTCTTTCTTTTTGAGGCTGAATAGTATTTCCTTGAATGGATCTGTCACCTTATCTGTTCACTGGTTGATGGATACTTTGTTTCTACTCTTTGTCTGTTATTAACAATGCTGCCACCCTGTGCACTTAGTTTTTGTGCTTTTCACTTCTGTTGGGAGAATACCTAGGAATAGAATTCCTGGATTGTATAGAAAATTTGTTCTACTTTTTAAAAACTATCAACCCGTCTCCAAAATAGTCGCACCATTTTACATTCTCCCAGCCCCATATGAGTGTGCGTGCCTCTGTATCCTCCAGAACATTTTTTTGTTGCCTTCTTTATTATAGTTATTCTGGAGGGTATGAAATGGGATCTGATTGTAGCTTTTATTTACTTTTTCCTAATGACCTATGGTATTAAGTATATTTGATGTGCTTATTAGCTGTCCAGAGATGTTCTTTAATGAGTGTCTATTCAAATTTTTGCACACATTTTAACTGAATTGTCTTACTACTCAATTTTACGAGTCTCCTTTCGGGATATTCTGGATAAAAATTCCTTATCAATACCTGAGTCATAGCTTTTCCTCTCAGTATCTGACTTGCCTTTTCCTTTGATGATTTTTAAGTCATCTACTTCCATCTGGCACCAAAGCTAGGTTACATGCATACAGTGTTTTTGAAAGATTTCATAGAATTATAACGTTGTGCTATATAAATATAATTGTTTTGAACCAAAATACTACTATGTAATGCTCTTTAAAATAAGTAAAATAAGTAAATAAGACATGTTTATCTTCATGTCTTTACTTGGACATTAAAATCAAGTGATCTAGTTCGAATAATCTACTGTTGTTTGAGAATATGAAATTTTGACAGCAACTTTGGTGATGTAAGATAGATTGTTTGTATTTATATAGCACTTTATTACACCAGGTCACTGGTGATGGTGGACAGTTAGACTCATATTATATGTGTGAAATCTAAAAATGTTGAACTCATAAAAGTAGAGCCTAGAATGGCAGTTATTAGAGATTGTTACTGTTGGATAGAAAAAGAGAGATGTTGATCAAAAGGTGCAAAATTTCAGTTGGGCGAAATAAACCATTACTGATCTACTGCACCAAGTTATAATCTGTCAATTAAAAATAAAATAAATTAATGTGGAAGGAATTAACCAATACAGTCTTGTGAGGATTAACCAATACAGTCTCCTATTACCTCAGTGGTATGCTAACAGCATTTACTTACATACTTTACATAATGGGGAATTTAATTCTCTCTAATGAAGCTCATTTTGTTTTTAGGTAACTCTGCTTAGTGAAATGTCCTTCTTATATCTGATCAAAATTTGTATTTCTGTAATTTCTATGATGTATTAATTTTTAATTTGTTTTTATTTTTATTATGTAGTAAATTACAACAAACTTAGTGATGTAAAACACCAAACATTTATTATCTCACCATTTATGTAAGGATCTAGGCACGACTTAGCTGGAGTCTCTGCTTCAGGGATTTCCACTTACCAGGCTGATAGCTACTCACAGACCTGAGCAGGGCTGGATCCACCCACACGCTCTGTCAGGAAGTGACAGATTGCATCTCCTTGTAGTTATAGGACTGAGGTTTCTGTGTTCTTGCTGAGTGTTGGTGGGGCCTTTCTCATACCCTAAAGCCTGTCCACCGTTCACTTCCTCGTGATCCCGTCCATAGGCTGCCCTGCAATATGGCAACTTATTTCTTCAAAATCAGCAAGGAACAGAAATTGTCTCTAAGTCTAATCTGCTAATTCAGAGGTTTTTTGGTTGTTTTTTTCATTTTAAACATCATATAACCACAGGGGTAACTTCTCATCATCTTTGTCATATGAACTACCCTAATTGTGGAATGAGATCTCATTACCTTCGTTGTATCCTATTGTTTTGAGCAAGCCATAGGCCCTGCGTATATTCAGGAGTAGATTCCAAAGGCTGTGAATACCATCAGATGGGAATCAAGGGTGGCTCTTCAAAGGTCTGTCTGCACAGCCTCTTGGAAGATAGTCAACCTCTTCCCATATTGGCTTTCTACTTTTTCAGAAGTAACTATCATGACCACTTCCACCCCCAAAGGCTTTCTTTCTGTCTGAAGACAACAGTGACATAAAGTATCAATGACATGATTAAATCAGATGCTGAGGGAAAGGTAATTACTTAGGACACAGGCTAAAAAGAATAACAACAAGAACTAACATTTCTGGACATCTACATATATACATAAGAATAGTGCCTGACTCTTCAGATTTATGGCATTTATTTCGGTATTCATGTATCCATTCATTTTTATTTCAGTAGATGGCACTATTTTTGATCCTAGTCCAAACTCTACTAGATCACTTGGTTTTCAAGTTTCATTCTACCACAAGTCCTTTACATTCTACCTTCTTAATATCTCTCAAATCCTTTCCTTTTCCCCCTATCTCATAATTGTCACTTGGTTCAGATCTTTATTACTTCCTACTTGGTTTTCTGCAAGGGCTCAAACTAGTATCTCTACATTCAGCTTTGCCATCTTCTAGTTCATTATATACGTACTGTTCACCCATTATTTAAAATGTCCTGGAGACCAGCTATCTGATTTAAACACCTGATGTTCAGTGATAAAAGAGGCATCCAATACTTGTGGGGGATGTTCGTGTTAAAAGGGAGAAGATGGAGTTGCTGGTCCACACACTTCTGAAAGTAAGCTGGAAAAACATTAGATGCTCCTTTATTAGAACTCTGCCCCATGGCTCTTGGCTACGCTCTCTGGGCTGCTAATTCTACCCTCTAGGTCAATTTTCCTTTTTCAGGAAAGATGGTGTATGTTTATAGACAAATAAGTTTCTCAGCTTGTTTTCCACCGGTAAATTTTTGCGTGTCCAACAATATCTTTTCATTTTGTACTGTCTCTGGGATTGTTTTTACTGATATACTTCTTTTTAAAACTTTATGCATCTATTGTGACTCTTATCAGGGTCCACTAGAATAGACAAAATTCACACCACAAATCTCACTGAGATAACTTCATCATTTCTTCTCCAACTTGGGCTTCCCAATATATATATATACATACAGTAAACTTTGGTTTGTGAGAATAATTTATTCTGTTCATAATGCAAAGCACTTGTGTATCAAAGCAGAGAGAGAGCATGAAAACTAGGTGTAATCATGTGACATTGGCATGACATACTACTCGTATGACATTGCTCATTTATAAAGTTAAGATTTCTTAGAAATGTATGTTTGTCATGTGGAATATTCACAGGACGGACCAAGTTACTCGCAATCCAAAGTTTAACTGTATGATTATATGTATATTTGATTCATACTATCAAAGTCTTTAGAGTGTCTTTCGTCTGATGAAAAAATATTATAAGGTGTGATCTTGGTCATAACAAATGATTTTATAGCTTCACTCTTGGCTTTGTCCTTAGACTATGTTTTTCCATTAGCTCCCTAGAATTTATGTTGGGTTAGAAGCCATTTCTTAAGTTTAGCATCATTTGCTTTCTGGAAAAGCTGAGAATTTTCAATATTACCAAGTCCCATGTCTTTAGGCCTTAATAGTTCTTTGGTTCATGTTTCCTCTCTCTCTCAACTTACTGTAATCAGCAAGGAGAAATTGGAAGGCATCTTCAATGTTTTATTTGTCAGTCTCCTTTGTTAGATCACCTAGTTTGTTGGGCACATTTTTAAACTTTCCACATAACAGCAAACGAATTTATACAACTGCATACCGAGGATGCTGCTCCTCCAGTTTGTAGTACCACGTTCCTTATTCTCCACTAAGCCTTCACTAGCAGCCCCTCAAAGTTCTGAAGTTCCGGCCACAATATGAGCAAGGAAATTTATACTTTCTTGAAAACTACATTCTTCAAAGTCTGCTGATTATACCTTTACCAGTGTTCCTCAACCCTTTCCACAATTTCAGGTTTCCTTGATCCTCACACCTGTGGAGTTATCAATCGCTATCTAACAAATTCTTACAAATATTAGCAGCTTAAAACCAACACTTATTTTCTCACTTAGTTTCTGAACATCAGAAATCCAGAATCAGCTTGGCTCTGTGGTTGTGGCTCAGGGTCCCTCACGGCGCTGGCCAGAGCTGCGGTCACCCAAAGGCTGGGGCAGGCGGGAGGACCTGCTTTCAGGCTCGCCCGGATGGCTGTGACCAGATGCTTCAGCGTCTGGGCCTCTCCTAAGGCTGCGTGTGGCACAGAGGCTGGCTTCCTTCAAGCAAATTATCCAGGAAAGAGAGAGCGAGGAAGCCAAATGGAGGATGTAGTGTCTCTTACAACCTGCTCTCTGAGGGACATACTGTTACTTCCATTATGTGTGATGGATCTCACCAGTCAACTCTGATGCAGTGTGGAAGATTAAACTGGGCGTGAATAATATCAGGAGGCCAGGATCATTGGGAGCTATCTTAGAGACCGGCTACAAAAAACATAAAACAATAATGATGATAAAGTCACCATCATTTTGTGTGTGTGTGTGTGTGTGTGTGTGTGTGTGTGTATGATCCCAACTGTTAAGTATTCCTCCTCCACTAATTGTGTTTCATACAAATTCCAAAAATTTTAATTTATTTTAGATAGAAGTATTTATATTTTCATTTCAAATACCATGCTTATGCCTGACATTTTAAAAAAATTATAAAAACCAATGTTAAGATTTTGAGGTCATAAAATACCCATGACCTTGTGTTCCTTCATAGTTCCCCTTATCAGTTGTAAGTATTCTAAAGTTACAAATATAAACAGCAAATAATGCTTTTTTCTCTGACCAAAAACAAAACAAAACAAAACAAAAAAAAACAAAAAACAAATTGTAATGGTTCCCATTTCTATTTGCCTATAAGAGCAAAACCATTAAAATACCCAAAATTCATCTTTGGAGAAGAACTTTGTTTTTTGTTCTGTGACATTACTACATCTAGGCATCTATATGAATATGCATTTCTTGACACACATATGCACACCATCCCCCACAGCACACATACATCCACATGTGTGAATTAGACATGAGTCAGTTGTACTTTGGGAAATGAGTTCAATCTTCTCTCTGCCTAGCTACAGTGATTGGTTGCCATGGCAATTATGAACAAGGTAGGCCTTTCAGAAAATGCTAATGTTAATGCATCTTTATTGGAGTAGTTCTTATATTAATCAGAAATGAAAAGAACTGTAATAATAAAGCAGTGCAATAACCTAGCAACAAAAACTGCCTGCTTATATCAAACAAATCCAATTCAGCCTGTCTTTTACTCTGACCTTGACTGAATTGCACATCGCTCTTCTCTGTGCTCTGCAATCTGTGAACAGGTAGCTAGTTTTTAAATTAATGTGAGATTTCATCTTTAATTGCCATATGCAAAGACTTAATTTATGCTTCATTTGAAACCGCATAGGGTCAAGACTGATTTCCACAGTTCTCTGCCTCCACAGATTGTTATTTTCGGGGTTTTTATTTGCCTTTGATATTCTTCATTATCACCTTCTAACACTTGGAAAAAGTGTTTCCCAAAGACATCGCTATTTGGAAGATAGATTAAACCAAGTCTTACCCTTTCTGAAAATCTTTTTCATCATAATATTGCTTATTCTATGAATATACTTTTGTATAATGCTAATTATAGAAAATTATTTAAATGTACAAAATACTGAGAAATAAGTAAAACCCATCCATGAATCCATCCAGTATATATAAACATCATTAATGTTTTGTGTATGTGTTTTTCTTTGTTATTTTTACAGATGCCATCTAGAAGAAAATCTATATTTAGATTCTTTCTTAAAATTTTCATTTTTTTTCTACTAAATAACTGATAGTATGATAGAATACTGTGGCTGGAAATAACTTTTCCATCATGTCATATACTGAGCTTCCCCCATACTAGTTTTATCCAGTTATGTAAATTTCTCTCACACACTAATTACTTTGCTAATTAAAATGACTTTTATCAGTAAGTGACTAGTTAATTACATCTGATAATGATGTACTAAGTGAAACCAAATTGATCATTCTTGCTTTTTAGTGACTGTTCAAAACAGTACAGTTCAAACTGAAAGTCGCATATGCAGGTACTTCCGTTTGTAAATATTTGCTACGGAGTGCCTCTTTAATTCATTTTTTTTAAATGGAGTCTCTTTCAATATTAACCAATTAAAATGTGAACTTACTCAACAATTTTCAATCACGCAGGTTACAGGTGTGTTTTTAGTCTCTGCTCACAGCCTCCTTCCTGAGGCAGGTTTTCATCAGATAAACAGAGGGCTCTGTTAGAAATTTGTTAAGGCCCACGGGACTTAACTAGACAGTTTGTGATTATTTTCAGTCCAACAAACTTTGCCTCTGTAGACTTAGCCATCTCAGGCAAGAAATTGTCAACATATCCCAGTAACAGTGTTTCTACGTAGGAACTGTTTGGGATGTTCACCTAAAAGAGCAGCAATTGTGTATTTTCAGTCTCTCTAGAAACATTGTCCTCCAGTCTTAACAGAAGTGTTCAAGGAATACCTTGGGATACTGTTGAACATAAATATTCTTGGGCTCCAGCCTCAGAGATTCTGGTCTAGGAGGCCTCGTTTGGGCGCATTTTAAACTATCATCTCTTTTCTATCCTTGTAATCATGCGAGAGGGCCCACTGCGTCTCATACTGAACAGTGCTCTAAAGATTTGGAATAATTTATAGGATTCCCTAATTTAATGACTAGAAATATTTGGGTTCTCATATGCGCAGAAAATAAGGGGTAAATAGTACTTGTAGTTAGTCCCAAGAGAGAAAAATAATTCTATGAAGCTGCTAATATCTGCCTTAATCACAGAAGCCTCATCAAGAAAATAGTGGTCTTCACGGCTGTTATAATAAGTCGGATGCTTGACATAAAGGGTTGAGGACCTAAAATTACACAGCTGGTAGCCAGCCAACCCCACACTTCGTCTTCTCTTTATAAATCCAGAGCGAATGAAGAAGGGAAGAATTCCTGTTATTTTTGGCATCAATGACAGGCTTAGAGGAGTAGGTTGAATCATGATTTTTTTTTTTTAAGAAAGAGAAATGAAATAGAATTGAAGAAGGGAAAGAAATGAAAGCTGCGTAGGAAATGGATAAAAATGTAAATAAATATTTGACCCTTAACCTACATTCAGCTTCCCGGTTGCCAATTAAAATGTTCAAGAATATTAGATAGACTCTATGATAGCACTGAAATTCAAAGCCACTGAGTATATGGGCAATTGCCCCTCCACCCTGCAGGTAGTACTATTGATGAGAATACAAATGATAAGGTGTGAAAAGCTTCAGTAATGGCGTAGAAAGCGATGATGAAATGGATGACCAGGGCACCGAACAGAAGTTTTTCTCCGACCCACAGTAAGAAATATTTTCAACTAGTGCTCTAGGTAAACATATGAAGTGCAACAAACGTGTCACCAACCATACGAGTCCTTACTCCCTGGTTTTTATTCCAATAAGTTTAATAGTCCTCTTGGATTGATTTCTCGAACCACCAATGACTCTTCAGTTCAAAATATGGAAAATTTAGATCTTGGATCTGGAAAATTTAGGAAAATGTCACTCAGGGCTTGCATTTTTTTGCAAGCGGTGGTGTGTGTGGTTTGTGCTATTCGCTAATTGATTCAAGGTACAAACATTTCTTCTTTGAGTCATCTAATTTAGAAGGAAATTGTGCCTGGAGGTTAAATTTCAATGTTGGATTCAGAACACCATCTTGGATCTAAGAAATTCTGTCTATATTTTGTCATTTATGATCTATATTTCTTCCTGGATTGTATGTTTTCCAAGATGAACCTTTATATCCCCCAATATCTTAGTTGTTTGGGGCTGCTATCACAAAATACCATAAACTGAGTGGCTTATAAACAACATATTTATTTCTCACAATTTTGTTAGCTAGAAGCCCGAGATAAGGGTATCAGGGCTGTCAAATTCTGGTACCAATTACTGTCTTCTCATTGTATCCTCACACAGTAGAGAGAGAGCAAGGAGGTACTTTAGAAGGACATTAATTTCATTCATGAAGACCCAACCTCCATGATTTTATTATCTGTCAAAGACTCTACACCCTTAGATCACATTGGAGGTTAATATTTTATAATATGCATTTTAAATTAAACAGTTGTTCAATCCTTGTAACCTAATAAGATATCTAAGATAATGTGTTATGCTGAGTAACTGCCCAAAACTATTTTTAACAGAATTAAGTTGAACACTGAGTACTGAATATATCATGTGTTTAAATTGAATAGGATTGCAGATTGTTGAGATGCTTTAAAATTAGTTTTGCTGTCTTAGATGGATATGTAACTTTAGAATTTTCAAAATGATTTCATTTTCCTTACAGTAAAACTTTTGTCTACTTAGAATTTTGGGATTTCCTTAGTTCTTTCACATAGTATTTTCATAATTGAAATTGAAATAGTCTGGGGCAGTAGACAAGACATGTGTCATTTCTGTTTCTATTGGAGCCAAACCTGATAGTTTAGTAATCAAAGAAACATCATGATGTGAACCTCATTTATTTCTACAGATCTGAGTCTCATCACCCAAACTAGTCACCAGCTATGCCAGCTACTTATGTTTCACTAGTCCTAATTCACAACTTTCGAAATCCACACCTTTGTGGACATTGTTCTAACCAAAAAGCCAGTTTTCCTTCCTGCCCCAGCATCACCTTTGCTTGGCTGAGTCTTACCCATTGCTGCAAAACTCTTTCAATGTCTCTACTTCCAGAAAATGTTTAATGAAAGTGGAATGTGTGAGACCAGTTAGGAGGATACCAGAGTAAACCAGACAAAAAGATGAGCAAATGAATAAATGGATGAGTCAGAAAAGTAGAGCTACGTGCACCATTGTGCTGCCCCAGGGAAGGTTTGAGTGCCAGAACAATGATCTCCTTTCTGTTATTGGAAACAGGGCCTCCCTGGTGATACCTCCATGCCAAAGATCACGATACGCCACCTACTTTGATGTTGCTGTTCTTCGCTGCCTGCTCCAGCCGCACTGGTCAGAGGAAGGCACTCAATGGTCTCTGATGTACTATCTTCAAAGGCTGCGACACATGTTGGAAGAAAAGCCAGAGAAACCCCCAGAGCCGGATATCCCTCTGCTGCCCCGACCGAGGAGTAGCTCCATGGTGGCTGCAGCACCCTCACTAGTGAACACCCATAAAACCCAAGTAAGACGCACTCAGTCCATTGTCATTTGAACTAACAGTTTCAGCCTTACCACATTCTCTCTCTGTCTGTCGTGCATCCAGCTCTGAAGTGTTTCAAGCCGACTATTTGGGTGGTGGATTATTCTGTCCGCATTATCCTTTCCCTTCTATTTCTCACTGCTGCACCTTTCTGCTACTTTTTCACTCTTAATTTACTATAGAAGGAAACACATTCACACACATGCTAACTTATTGTAAGCCTTTGTTTATCCAGAATAATGAAGATTGGAACTCCTGGATAATCAAAGTATTAGTGAATAGAGTTCTGACTTGTAATCTGTCATTACTAATACCATAAAATATGTGACACTAGAATTTCACCAAATGTGATTTAAAATCTTTTGCATAACTCAAACTTTTCAGCATCTCAGTATTGTCATTAGGAATGTTGCTTTTTGATATATAATCTTGCTATTCATTCTAGATATTTGGAGAGGTAACCTGGGTTTATACTGATAGAGTGACACCCTTTGAAAATTGCTTTTTAATAAATGAATGTCCTAATATCAGCGGAACATTTGTTCTTCCCCTGCTCATCTACAACATATGTTGAGAATGTAAAGAAAAATTTGACTTGCCAGGTGTTCCAGTTTGGGGGTATACTAAATTTGAGTCACTGAGGTCTGAGTACTTTTTAGCAAGTTCTAAAACTAAGTAGAAATATATCATAATCAGAAAGAAATGTATTTTTACTAGTAGATATCCTATCCAGAATGAGTATCTCTTTTAATGAATTATTAAATGGGAAAAATTTCTTTTTCATAAAAAAAGAAAAAGAGATATCCATTTCCTTCCTACTTTCTTATCATTCTGCTTCGGGGACGGTACAGTCTCCGTGCTGGAAACTGCAAATGGAAGTTACAGTTAATACCGAAAATATCTTTGCAGCGGCAGAAGTTGGACTCTGAAAGTCCAGACATGCAAGTTCAGTACTTCATAGATATCAAATCGGTGGGCTTATCGCTATGAACGACATCTCAAAAAGAAAAGTATTCGGATGGACACCGCTAAGTCCTCCATCACTGTCTACCTTTACTTTTTGTTCAGGATCTTACAATGAAGTGTAACGAAGAGGAAAAATCTCTTAGCCCTGAGGCTTTTTCCAAGGTTTCATTGACCAATCTGCGCAGGTCTGCAGTCCCCGACCTTTCTTCAGACCTGGGCATGAACATTTTTAAGAAGGTGAGTATAGCCACTTAGGAATTATGATAATTTAGTAATCAAAAGAGTCAGTGGGCCCTGGTACCTACCATTCGAGGGTGTGGGAAAAAGAACGGAAGTCAGCTCCCAGCTCTGATACTGGCCTGCAGCATAACCCTGCAACCCTGGGACCCTGTGCAAATTTCCGTGTGTGTGTGTGTGTGTGTGTGTGTGTGTGTCCGTCCCTCCTGTTCCGAACATCCCATTGGGTTGTCATGAAGCTGGATCCTGATGTAGTGTGGTGGCCGAAGTAGTTGTGGCACAATGACGGTAACCTGCATTTGTGTGGTTCAACTCATTTTATCAAGGATTTTATATGACTAGTTCTCACTTATTCCAACAAGATCTTGATTCTCCCTGTTTTGCAGTGAAGAAATTGAGCCTGAGAAACTGGGTGGTTTGCCAAAAATTGAGCCCAAACTTGAAAAACAGCTCTTCGAGCTACACAATTCATGCTCTTCTGAATCCATCACTTCATCTCTATTTTTATAAGTATATAGTAAATCAGACAGATAATACTATGTGTAGACTCATATATGAGTCGTAGGCTTGCTTTTTATTTCTCAAAGTTTTTAATTTATGAAGAATACAGCATATTTTTAACTTATAATCTATGAGTTCACCTCATTGCCGAATAAGCAGTTATATCTGCTTTCATTAATAATGCAACCGTAGGTCATAATTATTGTTTTTCTAAAAACACATGGATCATTTGAGAGAAAAAAGAGATATTTTAATACTCACATGAAAAATTTTGTGGACCTTTTAAAAATCTAAGTGTCCCTGGCCTGTTCCTGGACTAATTAAATCAGAATTGCTGAATGTTAGGCCCAGGCATTGGTATATTTTAAAATCTTTCTGAGGAAACCTATATTTCGGTCACTTGGTCTTGAATTTGGTTGGCAAGAACAATGAGTTTGCACCAGTGTATAAGGTGTGATCAAAAATACAGTTAATATTTGAATTTTAAAATTTATCACAGTAAAAGACACATTGCCATTAACCCCCTATCGAGTTACTCCTCCTTGTTCCAAACACAATTATCCTGTTGTTCTTGCCACTTTCCAAAGCAGTTCTGAAAGTCCTCTTTGGTGAATGTCTTTATAAATTGTGATAAAAAATACAGTGAATGTTACTGCTAAATGCCAGCCAGTGGAAAGGCAGGCGTATAAAACATTACAGCCTGTCAGCATCCCCCTTATTCATCAGCCTAGCATCATGTGACTTCTGGCTCTTCCCAAAGTCAAAATGACCATGAAAGGTGAACATATTTAATGGATTCGGACATCAAGGCAGCCATACAAAGAGGACTTCCAGAACGGCTCTAGAAAGTGGCAAGAGTGAGGAGATGAGTATGTTTGAAGTGAGGGGAAGAATGTGGGGAGGATCGGTGCCAGTGTGTCTTTTGCTGTAACAGTTTCTTTTTTAAATTTAAGTATTCATTGTATTTTTCAATCACACCACCACAGTATGATGTTCTCCATCCTCTTTGACCCTCCCTGCGAGGAGTGACACATATTAGAGTTTAGCTGGCTAGGAAAAGTGACCTCAATTTTGAAAAATGAAAGTGAAAAGAGGTAGCCTGGTTCAAGTGGCACCTCAGGAATTCTATATTCTAACCCAGTGGTTCTCAAATTGTAGTGTGCGTCAAAACCACCTACAGAATTCGTTATATACAACACACATTTCTGGGCCACCTCATCTGAGTTTCCAGTGAAGGATGTTTGGGGTTCAACTTGAGAATCTGCATTTCTAACAGTTCCCAAGGGGTACTGATAGTGCTGTTCCAGGGACCACACTTTGCGAACCGCTACAGTAATCCACCCAGCAGAAATACCTGTGGAACGTGTGACCTTTTACTTAGTTTCTTTTAACACACTAGGGAGCTTTCTCCCTTTTCTAGTGAGTGGCATTCAGTGACTGCCCGGGTCTCCCTGGAACGCATGGAGCCCCCTGCGAAGCAAGCATAACCTTCCCCCTGCTCAGCGCCTAACCCTTCCTCTCTCCCCACCGCAGTTCAAGAGCCGAAAAGAAGATCGAGAGAGGAAGGGCTCCATTCCATTCCACCACCCGGGGAAAAGGAGGCCCCGCAGGATGGGCGTGCCATTTCTGCTTCACGAGGACCACCTGGATGTGTCCCCCACCCGCAGCACATTCTCCTTTGGCAGTTTCTCTGGGCTTGGAGAAGAAAGGCGAGGCATTGAAAAAGGAGGCTGGCCAACTACCATTTTAGGTGACTCCATACGCCTTCCAAAGTAGGCAGAGTCTGAGTGACCTGTTTAGCAATTTTAATCTCAGCACCCCGGGCAAACCTGGACCTTGCTTGAATAGTTCAGCCAGAAAATTTAGGTCTAAATGCAGGTTCCTCGGTGCTTAAACAATGCAGTGTTTTCGCAGCCAGACAAACACATTTGATTAAATTAATTATGCAAGAATCCTGCATAATTAGCCAGGTAATGGTCCTGGTTTTTAAATCATGCAGAAACATGGCCTTGGAGGGTTCTTTGCATTAATTTTCATTTGCTGATCTAAAAAGACAGACTTTTAATTTCACTTTGTTATTTAATAAAGGAAGATGCTAAGCAAAGAAAAAGAATTTTTTTCCTTTTTTTGGATGGCATATTAATAGGGTTAGCTTAGAATGAGGAGCTGACAGCTAGCAGGGCCATGGCAGATGGTTTCTGACATGTGGCTCAGATGGGGGCTGACCTTGTCACGGCCACTTTCGTCCATCATCTTGACCTTGAAAATTCGCAAGGCAAGTTCAGTCCTTGCAATTTTGGCCGGGCCTCATGCTCTTCCTAATACTCCCTCACTCCGCAGGGAATCCTTCAGACAGTAAAACCGTGTTATGCTCTTGTCCCTCGGGTTCAGGGAAGCTGACGCGGCGGGGCAGTTCGGATGCAGCCACCGAGATGGAAAGCCTGAGCGCCAGGCCCTCCCACTCCCACCACACGCTGGTGAGCGACCTGCCTGACCACCCCAACAGCCACGGGGAAAACACTGTCAAGGAAGGTGCGTCCGAGGTGGGGCGTGTGGGCAGAGCGTCACATTTCCCTTCCTTCTTCTCACACCATTTCTGTTTTGGTTGCACTCTGTTTCCTTGTGGTTTTTTTTGTTTTGTTTTGTTTTGTTTTTGCAAACTTGGGTTTTTGCATTCTGTCTTTTGGTAATTGCCTTGTTAACCATTCTTGGCATATCCTTGGCAGGGAGAGCTATTGGAGACCCCGCCCTCCTCACCATACTGCTTTCTAGATAGGCAGCAAGGAGGAGCAACTGCTGTTTTCTTCAAACAATCCAGCCCACGGGGCTAGAAAGCACTTTGGAAAACGTCAGGATTCAGTACTTCTGTTGCTTTTGATTTGCGTCAGTGAGGCTGGTACATCGTCACTGGAAGGAGGTTGTTGCCTTCTCAGATAGCTTCTCTTTTAGCTAAATACCTACACACTTCAAGCAGAGCAAATATGTGTCTCTGGGTAGAATCCAACTCAAATTGTTATTCTTTATTCAACAGAGTAATTCCTTTTCTTGTCCTATGATCTCACAGAAGCATAAATCTCATCCTTCTTTTCCCGGAACAGCATTTCAAATATTCAGTGACTTCTATTAGTTGCCACCACAAATTTATTTTCCATTACTTTTAACCAAACAAGAAAAATTCTTTTTGTGTGTTGTTCTTAATATACTAGATCCAAACGAAATATTTTAACAGCCATAAACTTATGGGAAAATGTTTCAGTTAAACTAGTTTATATCAATATAGTCTGTCATCTAAAAGTAAATCTATCTATTCTGGATCAATGAAGTCAGTTGTGATCAATCACTGAAGTCAGTCAAGCCAGTTGCAATTCAATTTTGCTGTAACCTTCATTATTCATCAGCTATTACATGGACTTAACAGCTTCAGGGGTTCTACGGGAGCTAAGAAGAGCTTGAGAGAGTAAGTCGAATGTCTACGAAAGCCACCATGGTGATCATGGTCATAATTTAAATAGCAGTAAGACTGTCTAAGCGATGTAGCAAGGTAATATGAGGGAAACTAAGACATTGCTTTTGTTTTGTTAGTTCGATCTCAGATCTCCACTATCACAGTTGCGACCTTCAATACCACGCTGGCGTCATTCAATGTGGGCTATGCAGACTTTTTCAGTGAGCGTATGAGGAAGCTTTGCAACCAGGTGCCTATCCCGGAGATGCCTCACGAGCCCCTGGCCTGCGCGAACCTGCCCCGAAGCCTCACCGACTCCTGCATCAACTACAGCTACCTGGAGGACACGGAGCACATTGACGGGACCAACAACTTTGTCCACAAGAACGGCATGCTTGATCTTTCTGTAAGAAGCAAGAGTCTCTCTTAGGAAACTTTGCTTATGGACTCCTTAGTCTAGTTTTTACGAGGTCAAGTAAAATGACCATATAGAGTCTTAGAAGTAGTTAATCTTAAAATTAAAAAGCTATCTAGTAAAAAATCTTCAGAAGGGTGTCAGTCATTTTAGGTGCATCTTTTTTTCCCTCCGCAATCATTGCATTAGATTCCCTCTGATCTTTGAATATTTTTATAATCTCAAACTGTAAGTGAGGGGCTGGGGATTTAGCTCAGGAGTTAGAGTGCTTGCCTAGCAAGCACAAGGCCCTGAGTTTGATTCCTGGCACAAAACAAAACAAAACACTATAAGTGAATGCCGAATATACAAATCATGTAAATATACTGTGGTACCTTGGTTCATGAACTCAGTTCCCTCCAAGGTTCTAGTCGCAGACCGAACTGAACGAGAAGTGAGTCAAATTTCCCCACAAGGTTATAACACTGAACCTGCCCTTTCAGTTTGATTTGGTGCTTGTCCAACTCGCTTTGCAACTGGAATTGTGGAAGGTGTCAAGTTCAGAAACTGAGCTACCACTGAGCATATGTTTATTTTTGCTAAACTCCCTTTAACCAGAATGAGAATAAGAAGTTCATTCACTTTCCTTTGTTATATAAGCAACAAGATTGCTTACCTCCTGTGTAGCCAAAAAAAAAAAAAAAATGAATAGAAGTCCTTAAAAGACTGAAGCTTACATTCCTTAAGAATGTCTGTCTTGAATATAGTTATTAGCAAATGAAAGAGTTTTTATATTTTAAAATTATATTTCACAAACATTATTATTGTACATTAGGGAAGCAGGCTTAGCAAGTAATCTAAAGTATTAAAATCAATAAAGGCTCATAATTTAAACATGCAATATTATGTATTTAAAAATTAAAGGGTAAATGATAGAATTGTGAATGAACAAATATTTCTCTATTATAAATATAAGGCAGTTGTTCTTTATTCATTTTGTGGAAAGGGAAAGGTTCACAACTGAAACACTTTAATTTTAAAAATCAGTCAAATAAGTTTCCATTTCAGCAAATAATTGCAGTCCTATTAACTCACTGTGCTTCAGTATCCCTGTTAACTGTCCACATCATGGAAAGTTTTGGGAGACTTCCGTGAGATATGTTTACAATTCTTTTGGTGATATATACTCTGTATAAAGAATATACACAAGGTCTCAGTGCAACTTGCATAAGAAAATCTGAAAATTGTCTGAATTACTTATGCCCAAATTGACAGCACAGCCTAAGGAAATGGATTAAACGGAATAACGAAATCTGTTCAGGAAGGAGGCAGGTAATTTAATCGTCTCGTATTTATCTTTGTCTTTCACAGGTGGTCCTGAAGGCTGTTTATCTTGTCCTGAACCACGACATCAGCTCTCGCATCTGCGATGTGGCACTAAACATTGTGGAATGCTTGCTTCAACTTGGGGTTGTGCCTTGTGTAGAAAAGAACAGAAAGAAAAGTGGAAACAAGGAGAACGAGGCTGTAGAAAAGAGACCAAGCGAAGGAACTTTTCAGTTCAGAGGAGTGTCGGGAAGTTCCACCTGTGGATTCGGGACCCCTTCAGTTAGTGGAGCTGGAAACGGCGGAGGAGAAGGAGGAGGAAGTGGCGATGGTGGAGGAGAAGGAGGAGATGGACGAGGAGGTGGAGGTGGTGGAGGCGGTCCTTATGAGAAGAATGATAAGAACCAAGAAAAGGTACGACTGAACCGCTTTCTGTCTCCTCAGGAAAAACTTTCTTTCCAGTGCTTGCTTGCCCACAATTTATGGGCTCAAAACAGCAACTAGTCACAAGAACAAGAAAGTTATGACTGTAGAAATCTCTTCATTAAATTCTCAGCAGGTGTGAGTAGAAACAATTTGTTGACACTGTTCTAAATCAAAAAACCATCATCATACTTCCAATGTCAGATCTAATTCTCTGGTCACATTATTTCTGTAGAACATCTCAGGTACATTACGGTACAATAGTTCTAAGCAAGAGACAGGGAGGAAAAGAGGGAGAGAGGGAGAGACAGACAGAAAGAGGGAGAGACAGACGGAAAGAGGGAGAGACAGACGGAAAGAGGGAGAGACAGACGGAAAGAGGGAGACAAGGTGAGAGAGAGGGAGAGAGAAATCTAAGTATTTCTTCTATGAGGCTAATCCCACTAGGCTGGAACCCCAATATCTGATCTCATTTAATTCTAATTAACTCCAAATGGCTAATTTCCAATATTCACCTCAGTTCGGGAATTTAGACTTCAATATAAGATTTTTGGGAGGACACAAACAAGCAATATAATTTTCCTCAATATAAAGTTCTTCCTTGATTTAGGTAACACATTTTTGGCAGCCAGCTTTAGCTGCGGTGAAGGAAGCAAGGGAAGGATTTTGTTTCATGAGTTTGTTGAGCTATCTGATGTCGGCTTGGCCCAGAACCGAATCTCCTCACCTCAGTCTTCTTGTGCCTCCATGTGCCACATCCCACAGGCGTTTGTCTTCTTGTTATTAATTGTTTCTAAATGTCATTTCCTCTGCTTTGGCAGCACCAGTTATTCTCTCTATACTTAACGTCAAGAATTCATTTTATTCTTTGAGTTTAAATACAAATTACTGCAGTTAAAATCATGTAATTTAACACTGGTTTAAGTTTGAAACTTTGGCTGAAAAATGTTCAGAAATTGAAATCAACAGGGATTTGACTCTCTAACAGGTAGCAGCCTCACAGTATGTCAAGTGTTTAGAAAAGTAAGATTATACTATATGGAATTCTACCATCTGAATATATTATATAAACTGTAAACTGTCTTTTTTGTTTTCTTATAAGGTGTGATATTTTTGTATCTGAATAAGGACTGCAGAATTCCTTCTTTTATAATTTTTTCTCTCTTTCCAGTCCCACTTGGCACATGCTTAGTTCATATTTATCATCTGAATTTCTTCATTTCATGACTTTCTCATACCTTCCCAATATCCATGGACTCTGATCCAAATACTCCTGCTTCAATATTTTTGGGTTCCTTACCCTTTTCTTTAGAATTTTCTTCCCCTGCCTTAATCATGTATCTATATATTATCCTGACATTATAACTTGATACTATAAATGTTATTGGACTCAAATTGTCACTGTTGGTCAGTATGGGGTGTTTTAAGCTCAGACGATGTAGTCTCCAAAGGAGTCACCAAGAGGTAAATGTTCTGTACCTCGTTCGTTCTCAAAACAATGATATTTTTAGTACAAAGAATTTATCAAATGAAACATGGTAGTGGGTCAAGTGCCTCGTGTTTGTGATTTACAAAGGTCTCCTTTGCCCTAAACTATCTGTTATTTTCAGTGGAATCAGAGGATTTGTCTAATTTTGTAATCTAATAATAGCAAAAGCTTGGGGAATTGATTTAAGACAGAAAAGATGATCAAACTTCTGTTTCTTTGTTGGCTACTAACATAATACTGAGAGCTTTGAATATTTTCTGATATCGGTGATTTCTACTTGTAACTTTATACATCTTTCTGAACATCTCCTGTGAAAGCAACCTAAATCTCAAGGACATCTGAAGGTCTAAAGAATTAAAAACTCGAACAGATATTTACATGGAGCTTTCAGAACTAGGGAATTTCTAAAGGAGCATATAGTAATTATATATATTTATATTTATATGTATATTTATAAATTTACATATATATATATATTTGGCCTATGTATCTAGATCTCTCTTCCAAATAAGTCCCTACTTGTGTGACTTTTTCTGAGGCACTGCTCCTGTGACTGTGTTGTCTGCGCACTACCCAGCGGCCCTCAGCAGTGGGGACTGAGATGTAGGGACTGGAATCTGATTCAAGCTCTGCTCACGGAGCCACTCACCTGAGGTCCAGTCTACCCAGACGGCTCTGCTCTGTCTAATTCATGAACCAAGGCGGGGACGCCTTTTTCTAATGTGCATAATGATGCCCCAGAGGGTAGCAGCATCCCACCCTTTTAAATAATAATTAACATTTGTTTTGCTTTGATTCGGGACCTTGTATGCTTTGACCAGACTCTCC
>PVJO010025372.1:0-22835 GCA_004026905.1 Hystrix cristata | reverse complement strand
CCTTCTTGATTTCCTTTCTGGTGAACATGTTTTCTATTTAATGTTCCAGATTAATATCCAGTCAATGTTATTGCTTTAGGAATCATTCCATGCCTCCATCTTCACACATACACAATACTGAATAAACCTGGATATGTTCCAGAACTAATTATATACATACAATCTTTCTTTTTTATTTAGTTTATAATTTTATAACCATCTATTATATGAGAGTCTTTCCTAGGACAATCTGAACTCATTTAGGGGCAGTAATCAAATTTTGTTTGTCTTTATTTCACATAGAATTTCACAGATGCTCAATGCATAAAAGCCACTAAATCAAACAAATGCATAGAAAAACACACTAACTTCTGTTATCACTGTAGTGAAAACTGACTGGGAGTTTAGGCCACCAATTTTATTAAAAAAACATATTAACTAGAGAGGCTGCAGGGAAAAAGTAACCCTTCTGCATTGTTGGCAGGAACGTAAACTGGTACAACCATTATGGAACTCAGTATGGAAAGTGCTTAAAAGCTAAAAATATAAATTCCATTCAACTCAGCTCTTCCTCTTCTAAATATCTTCCCAAAAGAGTTAAAGACCCAATATTACAATGATTCATGAATACCCATTTTCACAGCAGCAAAATTTATAATAGCTAAATCTTGAAAGGGGCCAATACGTCCATCAACAGATAATGGATAAAGATGGTATAGTATTCATACACAATGGAGTACTACTGCTCTGTAAAGAAGGACAAATATGAGTCCTTTCTCGGAAAATGGATGCACCTTGACACAGTACTATTAAGTGAAATAAACTGGAAACACAAGCTTGAATATTACATGGCTTCTTTCATGTAAGAAACACAAAATATAAACAAAGAGCAAAACAAAAGAGATATAACGGAAATAGGGAAATAGATCCTCCGCCAAAGGTCAGGGGACCAAGAGATGGAAGGAGGGGAACTGAGGGAGAGAGAAGGGATGAAAAAAGAATTAAGATGTGTTATGTATATGTACCAACTCTCCATGAGAAATGTAATCATTATATTCTTCAAACATGTAATAATAAAAAAGTAAAAATTGAAAAAGAGAATAAAATGTAATATTTTCATTTCAATCAGTTATATGTAAGTATATGTAAAGTCTTGATACAACAATGTAAGCAAAATGAGATATTTTATAAAAGTCAGACTACTTTGGTAAGTTACATACAACAACATTTTTTATGTCAATATGAGCCCAGTGATCTAACTGTCGCTCCTGCTTTAAAAATAAGTTTTATGCAGGAGTGAGAGCAGGCCTAAAGCAGGCTCACTTTACAGGAGGGACCTCTGCTTAAATAATTCAATTTGCCTACAAAATTTGACTGCGAGTTAAAACAAAACAAAATGAAACAAAACAAAACAGTGACAAATTCATTAATAAGGTCTTAGAATAAATTAAAAAGAAGATCAAACTATGAAAATGCAGGAACGAAAGGATTGGGCTTGGTGTTCCTAAATGTAGCCTAATTATTTGTGATAACTATACTCCTGGCATCTTATCTTTTGCTCCCACCAGCACAATAACCAGGGTTGTTGCCCTTTTATGTGTTTTTCCAGTGGTTTCTGCTTGTTACAAGATGTACTAAATATTGTAAACTCTCAAAATACGTTTTAAATCAGTGCGGCATTAATTCTCTAATTTCTCCTGGTTTCGATATTGAAAACTTCTTCGAACAATAATGAGAAAGAAAAAAAAGTAATGAGAAAGAATTGTCAAGTTTAAGCAGTCTTTAAACCTCAGCCCTGGAAAGACTATTTTCTGGGATGCCTCATTTTCTACAGCTCTGTGGATATTACAGACCTCTCCATTACAGTTGCTGTCTCCTTCAAGCTATCATTACATTAGTTTTCTTGTAAACCATTATTTGTGATCTACAAATAGCTTTTATAATTTAAGATGGTAACTTTTCAGGAGGTAGAATAATGTTAGAAACTACTTAGTCGTGAAACATGTATCATATTTTGTTTCACTCTTGCTTCCTGATTAAATTCCCATCCCCTACCGTCCCCCAGGTAGTATGTGATCAGGGTGCCACACCTTCAGCAAGAATCCTATTACCTCAGTTCAACCAGACTCTCTGGAGCCTTGATTCTTCTTCTTTTTCAGCCATAGACCCTCCTCCCATCCTCAATGCATTACTGAGCTATACATTCCCATCTCTATTTAGAACTGAACCCATTTCTATACAATAGTTTCCTAATAAAATTTTGCCTTGACTGCTAAAATATTGCCCAGCTTTGTTTTTCTTTGACAAAACTCTGGATAGACATTAGCAAGGACTTTAACAGAAGAAAGTCATCTTGGTGAGAATGCACACAATTCTTAAGAAATAGGAATGCTGAGCAGAGATATGATCACTGGCAACTGAAATGAATGTATTTAATTTAAAATTCAGAGGAGCTTGTGTAGAAAAGAGAGGAAACAAGGTCTGGAGCCAGCATTAGTGAGTACTGAAGACTGCTCTCTCCATCTCACCTCCTTAGCAATGGAAATATGTAAAGAAAAAGAACCACCATTTAGAAAGTTACGAGAGAAGCAGTGGCCTTTGGGGAGAACAAGGTTTTAGTGAGACAATAGAGCATGTGGGGTTTTACCGAAGTGTAGACTGGGTTGCAAGAGACTCAGGGAAAGGTCTTGATAGTGTGAGAACAGTAGGGACCGTGTGTGAGAAAGCAGAGAGACTTCTGTAGTAAAAACACTCCAGATGACTGGAGATCATCAGGAATTCCTAGGTGTCTGGCAGGGAGTTAGGGATTTTTACCTGTGGGTAATAAGGGCCACAGGAGTATGATGCTTTTGAGTATTGATGGAAGATAGGGAAATGGGGAGTGTAAATGGGTGGATAATAACTGAGAACTCCTGAATTTGTTATATTACACCTGTTTATGAAGATGAGGTTTCTGCTCCTCCCAATTTTCACTAATTACCTTAGCTGTGAACTAACACTTTCTGAGGGAAATCATTTTCCTATTCCCATACATGGTCACTTTCTTAGTATTTCCGTGTTACTCAGGAACTCTAGAAACATCCATTATTTCTAACCTTGATTTATTCAGAAAGGTAATGCACACTATTGAAGGAAATACTACATTTTATCGTCTAATGGAGTGTTAGAATTTAGCGGCTTACTGTTGCAATTTAAAAATTAGTCCTATGTAAATAACAGTCCAACTGTTTTCTACCATTTACAAACTTTTTCCCCATTTCCCCCCCCCCACTGGTAGATTCTGGAAGCCACACTGAAGGATTTGGCATCTAGGAATCCAGGACTGGCCTTGGTGCTTGGTTAACTGCCGTCCTCCACCTCATCTCCAAGTTACTGTAATTGACAGCATCATGGTTGGCATTCAGGGAAACCTACACATATTCTCACCCCTTAAAATGCCTTATGTTTAGAATTACAGAAAGATTAGTGCAGGTTAAGGATTTTAAAAAAACTTGTAATTGATAGCCTTTTTTCATTACCTGATTAAGCAGTCTATCTGTAAATTTGTTATTCATGCTACAATTTGTTTGACTCATTTCATCACAGATTGCTGAGATGATTGAACACATACTGTGTGGGATACTTGAAATATAATAATGAATTAAATACACTACTGTCCATGGCAGGTATAATTAGCAACTTTTAATTTTTTACTCATAGTATCATATTAGTTCCACATTTTAAGGAACCTAATTCACTAATCATTTCAAGTGTCTGATATCATTAGCAAAGTGTCCATTCAAGTATTCTATACCATTAGCTAAGTGTCACAATGTATAATACCTCAAGAATCATGATAATCACTTTAAAATTTGTTTCTATTTATATTTTTACCTGTATCATATGTTTTCCACTTGGATCTCATATGGTAATACTGTAGTTAAAATAAATCTCTATTGATCACAGTCCAAGTGTAACATGTTATATCCATAAATACAGACTTAAGTTATATGCGTAACACTATAGAACATTAATATGTGTTCTCATTATATAGGCAATGCTGATTTCAATTATATACATTTCTGTAATTGTATAAATCAATTACTTTAGTGACGAGTCTCTAAATCATGCAAGCCATCAAAAAATTCAGCACCATTCTTAATACATCGCCTGTTTCACATGTATAAAAGGACACACTTCTGGCATTATACCATAGTGATATATGCCCATCCATGTTTATACCACCACAATTTATAATAGCTAAATTTTGGAATCAGCCCGTATGTCCATCAATGAATGAATGGATAAAGAAAAAGTTATATATATATATATATATATATATATATATATATATATATATACTCACTATCTAAATGCTCACTATCAAAATGTAAATTAAAACCATAACTATCTATTCACTAGAATCATGAAACATAAAGAGTCTTAAAGTGTTGTCAAAATGTGTAGGAAATCTCACACATTTTTGGTGCGGATGCAAAATGATAGGAGCACTGTGGAAACAAAATAAGGTGATTTCAAATGATATAAATACAAATGACAACAAAGGATGTAATGCAAATCATACTTAACTAATTATTTTCTAAAGAAATTTATAATGATAAATTTTTCTCACGTCTATTCAATGCAAAATAATAGTTTCACGGGCCGTCAATAAGTAGTGCCTAAAAACAGTTACCATCAAATATATTTGAGAAAAGCTGAAGTAAGTAGAAGAAAACTTATCTTGCTATTGCAGGATTTTCAAAACCTCTGTTACACAAACTGTATTCTATTTTAGAAACAACTTATAGTTGTCGTGAATTTGTATTTTTTTTTCATAAAACACCTTTCAGGATGAATACCTTTCAGTAATTTACAATATTTTCAAGGACTTGCTTTTTATTTTTGAGACAAGTTCTCACTATGTGGTTCACATTGGCCTTAAACTCACTGCACTACAGACCAGGATGATCTTGAACTCCAAGTGATCCTCCTGCCTCAGCCTCCCGAGTGCAGGGATTGCAGGCTTGCACCACCACATCTGACTCCATGATTCGTTTTAATCAAAATTATAGTGAAAATCAATTAAGGTCTACTAGTGAGGCTTAGAATTTAAGGAGTTAATACTTACAGAAAATGTCTTGTTCTCATTAACACCGAAAATGTTTTTTTTCTCTAGGATGAAGAATGGTATTTTACAAGTGTTCAAAAATATAATTGTGGGCTGGGATTTAGCTCAGTGGTTAGAGTGTTTGCCTTGCAAGCCCAAGGCCCTGAGTTCGATCTGCAGCACCAAATCTATATATGATTGTGGTGGATCAATGGTCAGTTTGAGCGGGAATGCCCAGCTGAACCGAGTCAGTGTTGTCCTGGGCGTGGAAGACCCACCTGCGGATTGTTGCCAGAATGGCATAAAAGGAGAACTACAGTTAATTTTCCAGGAGAAGCTTTTTGGGGCCAGTTTTCCTGATGTTCTGGCGCAGAAATTAGACAAGGAAAAAAAACTCAACCAAAGTAGAAAAGAAATACCAAAATTGTTCCTCACACCAGGAAACATACTTTTATATAAAGAAAAATCACAAAGACCCCACAAAAAAAAAAAAAAACTGTTTGGCCTAAGAAAAAATTAAGTAAAACTGTGGGAAAGGAAAAAAAACCTGAAAACAACAAATCTGTCCCCTAACAACAAATCTTGTACCCTAAGAAAGTTAGAAAACAAACTCTTTTTCCAATAGCTATAAAAATAATGAATGCTGAAGAATAAGTTTAACTGTGGAAGTGAAAACTCATATACTGAAAACTAAAATATCTTAATGAAAGACATCAGACAAACCAGTGGAAATATTTAATATGTAAAGACTTCAAAGACTTAATAGTGTTTGAATGCTTATCCCTACTGCTCAAAACAATCAATAAATTAAATGCAATCCGTATAAAAATCCCCATGGCCTTTTGGTTTTTACTGAAACAGAAAGAAACAGTTCTATAATTCATATGGAACCACAAAACTATGAATACTCAAATCAATTCTAAGTTGATAAAAAGCTGGGGACATCATACTTCTTGATGTCAAAGTATTTATAAAACTACTGTAATCAAATCAACATAAAGACACATAGATCAATGAGTAGAATAGAGAGCCCAGAAATAAATCTACATAGATACTGTCAAATGAACTTTTATGAGATTATTGAGAATACACATGGAGAAAGGAGAATTTTTTCAGCAAACAGTGTTGGTACAACTGGATATCTACATGTAAAAGAATTAATTTGGACTCACAGCTTAGTCCGTACAGAAAAATCAAGTCAAATTGAATTAAGGATTTAAATTTAAAGCTTAAAACCATAAAACCACAAGAAGAAAACAACAAAAAAAAAGACAATATATTAGTCTAGCAACGATTTCATAGATACAGTACTAAAAGCATAGGCAACAAAAACAAAACACAGGAATAATTTGTTTTAATGTGTTTCATTTTATTTTGCTCTGCAGATATTTCATTCTCCTACAAAGCAAATGTTTTTGTAACACTGTACCCAGGAATACTATCACATTATTTTTAACAGTGTGTTCTCACTCCATGTCTCTTGTGTTACATTTCGGTAATTGTCTCAATTTTTAATATTTTCATGATTATTGTATCTGTCATAGTAACCTGCGATCCAAGATCTGGGGCTTTACAATTGTAGCTCTTTGCAGGCACCAGAGATCTTGCCCATATATGAAAAACTTAACTAATAAATGTGTTCTGACTGACCTGCCAACTGCCTATTCCCTTGTCTCCTCCCCTGTACTTCCTCTCTATTCTCTGAGACTTAATAATGCTGAAATTAGGCCAGCTAATAACTCTACATTGAATTCTAAATGTTCAAGTGAAGGAAAGTTGCACGTTTCTCACTGTAAATCAGAAGTTTCTGACATGTTTGCACTTCGTGGAAGGTACATCAAATGATGAGTCAGGCTAAAAACCAGGCCTCTTTCATCAAACAGCCAAATTATAAACGTAAAAGGAAACTTCTGAAGGCAATTAACATTGATATTGAGTGAACACATGAACCCTCAGAAAGGAACAGAACCATAATACAAATAGGGAGAAAGTTTGAGTGGTATGAATAGAAAATCAAACCAGCCACAGCATTCAATTCAGCCGAAGCTAAATCTGTAGAAAAACTCTCACTTTTTTCCAATTCTATAAAAGATAAGAGAGGTAAGGAAGTGGTAGAAGAAATATGTGAAAATAGCAGAGGTTGGTTTGCAAGATTTAAGGAAAGAAGCCACCATGATTACATCAAAGTGTGGGGTAAAGTAGCAGGTGATGGTGTGGAACCTGCAGAGAGAAATCTGGGAGATGTCAACCTGAGGGTTACAAGGGAATTTTGACTTCTAAGTATTAATATTTGGGACACACAGTTCATATAGTCACAGCTGCCTTTGATAGACAGTCTAGTGGATCTGAGGAAAGTAAATTGTAAACCTTCAGAGAAGAAATTATCATTTGAGAAAGGAGCCTAAAGATGTGGCTAAATTGCTGTTATTTTAGGATAAAACTTCAATGCATAAGGAAAAGCTTCCTCAGCATCATCAGAGAAAGTGGCTTCCTGAGATGGAATCTACTGGTATGAACATTTTTGAAATGACAACAGAGGATTTAAAAAATTTACATAAACTTAGTTGACAAAACAGAGGCAAGATTTGTAAAGAACTGATTCCAGTTTCAAAAGAAGTTCTAGTCAGGTGCAAACTCTACCAAACACTATAACAAGACATGGAAAAATATTCTACAAAAGGAAGAAGGAGCGAATGTGGTAAATTTCACTGTTGTCTTATTTTAAAATATTGTTACAGTCACACTCTGATCAGTCATCACCATGAACTTCCTGGTAAAACCCTCTCCCTGAAAGAAGATTACAACTTGCTGAAGCCTCAGATAAATTTTAGCAATAACATGTTTTATAAACAAAGTATGTACATTAGCTACACTAATGTTCTATTAGTGTAACTAATAGTTATACTCAATAGACTATTGTATAGTATAAACATAACTTTTATATGCACTGATAAACCGAAAAATTCATGTTACTACTTATGTTATTTAGCTTTTAATTGCTGTCACAAAAACTTGAATAGACAATTTAATGGAGGAAATATTTATTTTAGCTTATGGTTTCAGAGGGTTCAGTCCATGTCTAGCTGGCTCCATGGTTTCTAGGACTGATGCAAAATGGATCATCATGGAAGAAAGTAATGGCAAAGTGAAGATGTTCAGCTTCTGGCAGTCAGGAAGCAGAGAGAAAGGGAAAGAGCAACAGAGGAAAAGGTCTGTGACCAGAAATATTTGCCAATTTCATGCACTCAGGGTCCACTCCCTTCAGGAAATCACAACCTCCTGTTTCCATCACCTTTCAAAAATGTCATCAAATTAATCCACTTGATGAATTAGAGCCCTCATGACCCAAACACTTCCCAAAAAATGCTAGCTGGAAACCAAGGCCTTAGCACATGAGTTTTGGGGAACATTTGAAATCCAAATGAAAATATTATTTTACTACAGTGTTTGCTTAATTGTAGTTGTCTGGAGCTGACCCTGCAACATAGCTGAGTTGTGCCTGTAAAAACCTGAGACTATATTAAACAGAGGTATTCCTTTATAGCAAAGGAAACAATCAATGAAATAAGAGGGGAACCTGCAGAATGGGAGAAAATATAGTATTTACAAACCCCATGAGAGTTAGGACTCTCATGTTCATTGAAGCACTATTCACAACTGCCAAATTGTGGAAACAAATCTAAATGTTCATCAAAAGAAGAATTGATAAAGAAAATACAGCATACATGCACAAGCATGGGGAATATTATTCACGCCCCCAGACAAGGAAATTCTACAATATATAGCAACCTGGATGAGCCAATTGGACATTGTGCTAAATGAAATAAACCAGTCATGGAAAAAGAGATGCTTCATGATGGTACCTATACAAAGTATTACATCTAAAATGTCAAACTCATGGGATCGAAGTGTGGGATGGGAATTGTCAGGGGCTTTTAATTTATTTTGTTGTTTTTTGAGATGGGGTCTCACTAGGTAGTTCAGATTGGCCATTAACTCGTTGTGTAAGTGACGCTGACCTCACGCTCCTGACTAAGCCTCTGAAATGCTGGGATCACATGTGTACACCACCACATCCAGATATTCATCTGATTCTTATCTTCCTCAGAAAGATTTCCACTGCCTCAATTTAAATTAGACCCAATCTATTATTATCTTTCTTCATCACAATGTTAAAACTCAGTTAGTTATGGGTTGTTTTGGAAATGTAATTTCTCATTACATTTTAAGGTTTAATGAATGAATAGTATATTTAACAAAGGGCCTAGTAACAAACATTTAATAAGTAATTTTATCGGTTGAATGGAAGAAATATATTATACTTAAGCATTTTTAGTTTAAATAATGTGTATCTCTTTTAGAGATACATTTTTGCAACCTCTTTAGTACCTGAAATATATTGGCCCTTAATAGTATTTATAAAATGAACATTAGATAACAAAGCTTTTGTAAATAAGGAGGAAGGAGGGGGTGAGGGGAGGGGAGGGGAGTGGGAAGAAAAGAAGCAACAAGATATATCATGTACAGGTACAAATCCTCTATGATAAATGTTATCACTATGTACATCTAAAATTACTATTAAAATAAAGTAAATTTTAAAAAATGATTAAAATATCAAGGAAAATCAAATGCTATTAACATTCTCCTATAGTAGAGATCCTATATCTTGGAGGCTTACGCTTATTTTTAAGTATTAAATAAACATCAAAATACAAATTGTGTCTTCCTGGTACCACTGTCAGTGTGAGGGTTTATATCAACAGTCTCACTTTTCCTAAGCTTTGTTTCAGTCACAGGGATTTGAATAAAACAGTCAAAGGAATCTGTGTATCTTTCTATGTATCTATGTATGTATGTATCTATCTATAAACACACTGTAAAAGATTTCATTATATCTATGTTTCTATCAGCAAGATAGAATATAGAGAAAAATACTGGCTATAGGGATCCACTAATACTTCTACTACTTGTATTACTTAGTTATCACTTATACTAATTCTTTGTGCTACCGATAATTAATTCTTCAAATCTATTAAGCCTGGAAGTTAAAATCTCCTTGGTGTGGGTATATTCATCTCAAGGAAACCTCAGTGAACCTTAAAACCTTAGACTATCTTATATCCATCTCATACTCAAGTGTGTGTATAGTTCTAATATTTATGGATTCAAATTATTTATTTATACTGTTAGTAAAAATTATTCAAACCGACAAACATTTATTCAATACTAAGTCACAGAACACATAAAATAGCATGGTATCTCCCCTTCTAGAAGCCTGTGAGGAGTCAGACATATTAGCAGATAATTACATAATAATGTCAGAAAGCAGAGTTACAAATGAGCACTTGCCAAAATGGAGGTCACAGTAATGCAAATGCTCCCTCTTTGAGAGAGTATATTAGAAGAAGTTTCCCCATGTAGGTGAAGGCTGAGTTTAGGTCAGACCTCACAGAAATAGTAACTTCAGTTCTACAATTTTACTCTAAGGAGATATACAAATATTGAAAGATACATATGTCCACCTAGCTTCATTGAAATATTTGAACAGAACTTTTATTCAGCCTAATGTTCATTTGCATAATAGAAGCTAATTATGTGTTTAATAGTTCTTGAGTAATTTGCAGTCATTGAATCTGATAAACTAACCCTGTGTTTATTTAAATGCAATATTTTTCCAGGATATTGGAGAAAAAAATAACAACTCCCAAAATGGTATGTGAGATATCATTTATGTAAAATGGAATAACAATAAAATTCTTTCCTCCATCGCGTGCCTTCTGATTATTTTAAAATTGTCTTTTGTTGTACTAATAGTGTGTTTTATTATCTCCTCCAGATCCAAAAGGGTGATTAAAATGTGTACGAATAATCAATACTTCAAAAAAGACATTTCAAGTTTTGCCTAATACCAATCTTAGTAACTAGAAGTAGTATTTTAAAGAGTAGCAAAATTTTTGCTGATTATTACAGTTAAATTATATGAAAATTTGTATTTTATAATTTTTAGTAATTTTTGTCAATAAGGTATATATAAAAATAATAGTATTACTTTTCTATGGACATGGAATTTTTTGTCAAAGTTACCTAAAAGAGAAAATAATCTGTCTAAAATAATCCAAAATTTTATATATTTAAAGAATTAAATACAAATTTTAATCCTTTTACTATAAGAGAATAAATAATTTGATTTTTCTGGCTTTTTATTTCAATTAGTTCACTATTAAAATGTGAATATCAAGCGCTGGAAAGTACCTCAGTAGTAGAGTGCTTGTTTGCCTAGCCTGTGTGAGGCCCAGTTTTCCATGCCCAGCACTGCAAATTAATTACACAAATAAAATTAAAAACAATACAAATATCAATATTGTCTCTATTTTATAATCTTTTTCTACTTTATTTTGCAGTTTTAAAGCTTCATGTGAATGAACATATCATAAAATGTTTAATAACTATGACAACAGAGCATAATAGTATTTTAATTATTATTCCATTAGTGTCTGATTAAATAATGTGAAAATGGCCTGAACTGTACTTAGTGGTATATGTTGCCAAACTCCTTGAACTAATTTTTTTTATCAAAAAAGTGTAAGGCAAATATAAGTTAAAAAATCTGGCTTATAGTCAAAGTATTGACATTTCCATGATTTATTAAAATATACAGTTTAATATTTATATACAAGTTACATTTGAAATACAGTATTCCTTTTATGTTGAGAAATATCTATTTCTTCATTAATAGTTTTTGAAAAAAAATTGTATTTAGTGTGAGGAAAAAAATTTAAAAGATTACAACATAGTATTGACTACCAGTAAAACACTGTACAACTAATCTCGACTTTATTCATCTTCTTAGCCTAAATTTATGCCTGTTGCCTGTAATACTGTCTCAGAAGTAATCTCTGATCTAGACAAATATCCCAAATTTTCGTTTGTGATTTGAAGGAGTTTAAGTTGCTATGTCTGATGGTTGGTATGTCTGACGGTTTTAAAATATAAGAAGTTGTTCAAAATTTTGAGCTGGTTGAATTATTTCCACTTGCCATTAAGAAAAAGGGAGGGTTAAAAATACTAGCCAGATATCACACTATCTTTAAAATATTTCTGTCATAGTAACATATGCATTTAATACATTTAATAACGTGATCTATTAAGGCTTTCACATTTGCAAAAATAGCTCCTGAATAAATGCTTGGTTTTGCCATCCTAGAAATACCTTGTAATTTTAAAGTAGTTGAAGGATTGAGTATTTAAAATAACTCAACATATAAACATAAAACTTTTCGTGACTTTTGAAGTCCAATATATGTCCATTTGAGGTTTGTAATTCCATTTATTCACAGGGGAATTGTGTTTTCCTCTACTTTTCGTAGTTTTTTTTTCAGCAAATTACAATGCAGAGTTATAATTTAGAAATAATTTCAGTGACCCACAACAAAAAAGATTAAGTGCTGAAATAATTTTTCTGACATTAATAATGTTTCAGAGGCACAGCTCGTTTTGTTCTTTTGTCTGTTTGGTTTGTAACTGTTGTTGCTCATCCTAGAGAGAGAAAATGGATTATTTTCTTTTCTTAGTTCTGACTTTTCTCTCACATTACAGAACTTGAAAAGGCCTTAAGGTAACATTTCAACAGTAATTCTCCAATAACTTTTCTATTTTTTTCTCTTACCCAAAGACAGCAGTACTAGATAAGATTAAGAAGAACTGAGAGACTTATTTACAAATATAACCATGGTAAATTTTCTTCTATTTATGCAATGGAAAAAAATGCATTGATTATAATACTTTAAAAAGATTCTTTAATTATAATAAAATAATTCATTACTCAATTGTGCCTCATGGATGCATACGTTATTATTCAAATGTACACAGTTGTCTATTTCTGCATCTATGCTGGGTAGCTTCTCAGTGACTGGGCCTGCCTGCCCATTTTGAGCTGGAGTTGGAGCCTTGCTGGGCCCCTCCCTTGTCAGTCCATCAGTCTTTTGTGTTCCTGTCGGTTCGTTTGTGTTTCTTTGCTGCCTGCTCTTCTATATCTTTCTGTGGTATGTTCCAGGCTGACTTTCAGGTGGCCTGTTATTACCCACTGGTCTGACCATCTTTGTCCCACATCAGTTCATAGATGTCATTCTGTCCACAGTGTGCCTTTGTCCATCAGCACATGCTTGCATATGCCTGCCTATGTAGCAGGCTATACGAATTAGTCTGTAGGCAGGTGTCTGTCTAGGTACATGTCTGTTTATCCATGACTGTTTGTGTAGGCGTACATATATTATATATTAATTTTTCCTTTACCATAATCTATGCTACATTAAAATTAATATTTTTAAAGAGACCACTGTATGTAATATTCTGTCTGTGTGTATATTCCTGTAGATAATGTGTGGATACTTGTCAGCTACACAGCCACAGTCTATTAACAGTAGGATCTAGGGTCCATGCCTAACCTTCGTGTCAGCATATTTAGGATAAGGTGACTTGTCAAGCCCTGTTGTAAACGCCTCTACATAACAATACGACTCCTAATGAAAAGACACATGTGAGACGTGAGTACAGAGACTTCTGTTTGTTTACACAAATTCTGTCAAATTCTGCAACTATGTTCTGGAAGAAGAGTGTGAACTTTTACTTGCAATTTTTGCTCTGCTCTAATTATGTACACTTGCAAACTTTATGAATACTGCATCTTTACCCCATGGAAATTTACATGAGATTTGAAGAAAATTACAGTTAGAAAACAAACAAGAGGACTCAAAATTAACACCAAACACAGATGGCCTGAGGGTCAAGGGGAAATACCTAATGGTTTAAATCTTCCTTCTTTTTATGTTCATCTTCCAGTTTCCAGCTTTGTTCTTTTTTTGGGGGGTTTTTTTTTTGTTTTTTTTTTTTTTTTGGCACCGGGGATCAAACTCAGGGCCTTGTGCTTGCAAGGTGAGCGCTCTAAACACTGAGCTAAATCCCCAGCCTGTCAGCTTTGTTCTTAAAATACAGCCTATCATTACCCTCACTGAGAACCCATGAGGATTATGCATTGTTGAAGCCACTGTGACACACATCTTCATCCTTATATGTAAATTCCCCTCAAAGTTCTGTTTTTCCTAGAATATTCTAAATCTTGACCCCACAGGATAAGCTCAAGAGGAAAAAAAGTCCTTGTTAAAACATTTTCTAAAGATTGAGGATGAGTATTACATAGGAGGAGGGCAAGAGAAAGCTATGAGTTAACCCCCAGCAGAATTTAATTCTTGGAGTGATACACATTTCAGGATCTATTCATCAGTGAAATGAGAAGGTGGCTCTCGATATTGTCCCAAAGACTAAAGATTCACTCTTCAAGTTTACTGTGGCTCACGTTTGGAAAAGACATAAACACACATGATACTGAGAGGTATATGAATATCTCACACACAACTGTATGCTATTCACATGTGAAAATAAAGCTATTTTAGAGATATTAAATCCAAGTTCATATTGCAAAGAATTTCAGATTTCAGAGTTATTCACCTGCTCAAATGAAAATAGCTGCAGAAATTATACTTGGTTTTACTCTATTATGTCCAGATGTCTGTCAGAGGCTAAAATAGGCCATATTATAATAATTTCCCAAACAGTTATGGTGTTTTCTTGAGGTTTTAGATATACTTTAATTACATAATAGAAAATATAATTAAAAGCTGTCTGGGGCTCTTAAGGCTGGTTATTTACATTGCTTGATGTGGGCAGGTGACTGACAACCTTCAGCTTAATGAAGATGTTATCTGTTGTGTTAGTTACTGGCATCTGACAAGGATTTTATTGTGCAAACGAGGTGACAGAAACATTATTTAGCAAGTAGGTCAACTACGGTTACATCACATGGAGGTGGTGGCCTACTTTCAAACATGCTCTACCAAATTCCAGTTTGGCTAGAAAATAGGAATTTCACAAAAATTTCACAAAAAAATCTGAAAGCACATATTATACAACTCTGAACTTAGAAAGGACAACCCAGGAATTCACACAGTATCATATGTTTCTTAGAATTAAAGCAGAATCGCCACCTGGCAAAGTTTTCACTCAAACACATCCTTCCACAAAAACATTCACATCTACTCCCTATTGATGCTGTCAAAAGACAATAGAAAAAATAGAGTATAACTACATGTCGTATGTGCTTACTTATTATAGCTCTATTTAGCATGAATTATTATTCAGTATTACACTTTACTGCAAAATAAATATAAAATTCCTGGAAATTTCAAAATTACACAATTTTCTTTAGATTTTTTCTGATAACCTCCCTTTTCTCTCATTTTAATTAGTATGTGTTCAGAAAAAATAATAAAATCATTCATTTTTTAGAATCAGTACTGCTTTAGTTACTTTTCTTTCGTTGTTGGGACAGAATACTCGACACCCAAAGTTAGGGGAAGAAAGATTTATTAGCTCACAGTCTGCAGAGGTTTCAGTCTATAGTCCGCTGGATCCGAAGCAGGGCAGGCGCGTGGCAGACCGGCAGCCGGCCAGCCGAAAAGTAAAGTGAGGAAAATGCAAGGAATGTATGCAAATAAGCAATGCAAGCAAGCAGCTAGTTAAGCTTCTTCCTGTATCTATTACCTAGGCTACCTGCCCCCAGGGCAGCCCACACTCCCACCCCCCAATCTCAGGCTCACATCCTTGATCCCAGCAGAACAATGTCAAACCGATCAATGGATCAATTTAGTAATCACACACTCTAGATCCAGCTATCTCTTACCACATGAGGCTTTGGGGGGACATCTAGACACAAACCATAACAAGTACACATAGATAATGCATTTTGATATTCTCATTTACTACGCAGTGTTTTCAAGAAAACACCTTAAAAGTCACATCTCTTGCTGGGTGCAGTGATGTGAGCCTCTCACGGCAGAGGCTGAGGTAGGAGAATTGCCATGAGTTCAAAATCAGTCTTGTCTACCTGGGGATTTCAAGGCTAGCCTGAACTATAAGGTGAGACCCTTTCTCACAAAAAAAAAAAAAAAAAAAAAAAATCACATTTTTTTAGAAGGAAAACAGATTTGACATGATTATCTAGAATAATATTGTACCTGATCTAGTAACATAAAAATGAGGGCTTACAATATACAATTTCCCATCTCTTTCCTCTAAATTTGCCATAAATATTTCCTACCTTTCAGAGCTGTTCTTACGGTAAACATAAAGTTCTCCATATATAGAGTGGTATTATGGTATAGTGGTTAAATGCCATATTTTTTGAGGCAAATATTCTGGGTCGAGTCCTTGGCTGATCACCGCGTATTGACGCTGACTAAACATGGCTAGTTGCTTTATCTCTGTGCCTTGTTGTCCATATCACTCGAATGATACACTAGCAATTACCTTGTATGATTACTAATAGGATTAACATGAGAAATCACACTGTAAGTGTTTCGGCTATTCTTTTGTCCACAGAATTTATTCAATGCAAACAAACTGAAACATATACTTTTCGTATGCCATTTTAATAGTGAAATTTCTAAGTGGGTATTAATAGTGTAGTTAATAAGCCATTTTAATAGTGAAACTTCTAAGTGGCTATTAACAGTGTAGTTAATATACCCTAGTAGACATTCACATCTAATTGAGGTCGTTGGAGGGATTTTCATAGAAGAAGCAGGTAAATTTCTAATTCTTAGGCTTAAGATCTGCACTATTATTTGCAAAGTAGATTATTTTATGCCACTGCATGTAGATTTAGGAGTGTCTTTAGGACAAATTTTGGAAAGGTTTGGCAGGTCTCTATTTTTCTAGAACTAATATTAGCAAACTGCGCCAAATTCTTTTTTTTTTTTTCCATTTTTAAAGGATGACTATAAATTGTTAATACTTTTTTTAAGGTACAAATGAATGAAGAAGATAAGGGAGAATAATATGCAACAGAGGCTTTCTGGGGATGAGGAACCCGGCATATTTACTGTGTCCAGCAGCTCTGACAAAGTACCACAGCCTGGATGGGTTAAAGGACGGAAGTTTATTCTCATAATTCCGGAGACTAGAAGTTCGAAATCACATCAGTAGGGTCATTCTCTTCCTACGTCTCTCTTCTCGGCCTGTAGGTGGCGCTGTTCTACCTGCCTCGTCATACAGTCCTGCCCTTGCCCTTGTCTATCCAGATTCCTTCTTACAAGGTAACAGGTCCTATTGGATCACGAAGCACCCTAATGACCTCGTTTTAACTTAGTGTCTCTTTAAAGATACTCCTTTCAAAGATGGTCACATTATGAGGGCTTCCACATATAGATGTAAGGGGAAGACACAATTGAGCCCGCACCATTTTCTGTCTGGGTTTTTAGAGCACATAGCTATCAGCCCATGCTACAAAACCCTGGAAAATGTACACCTGACAAGCAAGGTAGTATTTTTCTTTGCATTTCCCTTACTATTTATTTCCCATTATATATAAGTTGATAGAATCACAGAGCTGAAAATTTTGCTTTCTTATCAGATGAACTTGCTTCGCTTATTTCACTTAGCATAGCATCTGCTGGGTTTACCCATGTTGTCTCAAATAGTAGAATTTCTCCCTAAGACTGAATAGCACTGAGATATAAATATATATTTTTTTCATCAGTTGATGGACACCTAAATTGTTATTTCCAGATCCTAAAGTTAAACAAAATAAAACAAAAAGAATCCGCTAAGGGAAAAGTCACCAGAGATATTAATGGCTAAGTCGCTGCTTAGCTCTGTTTGGAACGGGAGGGCAGGGCTTAATAGATGGAGATTTACCTAGAGTTAGGCATTGCCTAAAGAAATATGTATGTGAGCTCAAATCTGAGACCCCCGAAGGAAGTCTGAAAATAAAACTGAATTAACAAGAAACTCAAGCAACCTCAGGGACAGGCCTAGGACTCCAATGCTGTGATAGAAACAGCAGCCACCATTATCAATTTTAGTATCTGTGGGAACAAGGCTCCATTATGTATTTTACTATACTTCATCATTTGTTCATGTCACCATATGGATATTATTTTACACATTAATGCTCCCTCACACAACGAGAAAGGAAACTGAGCTAAAATAAGAACATGGATTATGATCTTCTAAGTACTAGATCAAATATTCAAAGTTGAGAATCAAAATGCAATCAGAAAAGAAATTCAATGATGTTTCAGAAAAAAAAAGTCAGATGCCCAAAATCATTTTATTTTGGTGGATAGTTAAGCATTTGTAGGTTTAAAACTGACGCTGGAAGAAGAGATCACTGAAAACAAAAATAAAACCAAACTAGACTAGTTTGTCAGCAAGCACTTGATTGTATGTCCAAATTTTGATCTAGCTAGAATATGCTTTCCCACAATGCATTTTCAAAATAATTCCTTGGGATCCCAGGAATAAAATTCAAATACAAAAAAGTATAAAGTGATATACATTATACTGAATTTATTTCACCATATTATAGAATATTAACTGAGTTTTCTGTATATTCTCAACTAAATGTGAAATGTATCTAAGAAATTCAGACCCAGAATTTTTCAATAGTCTCGAGACCCAGCGAAAGCAATTTCTGGCCTGGATAAAATTTTTGTAAAGATTTAAATTCACTGTTAAGGTCAACATCTGGCTGAATTTAACATTCACATTTAAAAGTTTCACTTTCCTCTTAAAAATATTTAGGATTTTTTCCAAGCAGAGCCTGTCTTTTATTTTAATAGAAGTTTTCACATATTTGTTCTATTCCTGGAGGAATGGATTTGTACATTTGAACTACTCCGAGGAGTTGGAATTTCAGGCCATCTCACTAGACAAGTCACTGTTGCAAAATGCAAATCAAGGGGGCAAAGGGCACAGCATAATGAGCGAGGGGATTTATTTCCTTGTCTTCTATTTCCACATCCTTTGGGAGCAAGAAAAAGAGGGAAATGAGATATAGTTCTACCTGCTTTTCAGGAAAGTTACAATCGATGCTTTAGCTATTTGGTGGCCATATGGAATATACCTACTAATTTCTCAAAAAAATAAATTTCTAATTTGATCTATGATTGGAAAATGTTTCAGTGTATCTACAGGTACTTTCATGCCAAACAATAAATACATGCTCAGTACATTATTTTTACTACTGAAACTGCTAAATAAATAGGTGCACAAACATGCAGCATTGAAAAAAGGTGGGAGTCAAATTAGTTTCAATTGGAACATCCTTATGTGAAACTCTGTAATAAAATACATTGAAAGTAGGTATCATTTATTGAGCATATATTGTAAGTAAACTGATATTCCGTTCACGTGATCTGTGTCACACAAAAGTCTAAAAGGCAGATGGCATTATTTCCAATATATAGATGATGGGACAGAGGTGATGACTGATCAGTTAAATTGGACAGACTCACTTAACACATTTAAAACTAGTTTTTCTTACCCTTAGTCCAGTGTTCTGTCCACCATGACACTTTAACATATGGAACAGAGTTAAAGGCGAATTTGAAAATAACTGGATGATTAATCTGAGATCCTCAGTGCAGATGAAAGCAAGTCCTGACAGAATATAGGACATTTTATGTATTATGTACACAACAAAGGCTACTAAGGAGCCAGGCTTAATTCCCTCTTTTTGTTCTTACCAATTAGAGATCCTGAAATAGTAATAAACTGGTTGGTTTAGGAGAAAATTCTATTATATGTTTTCTTCCTACATGTTGCTTGGAAGCAACAAACATACCACGGTCACTCTATAAATGTTATTTAGTGGCAAATAATAAAATGAAATTATAGTAATATATTTTGCAATAAACTCACCATAAGATGAAGTAAAATAAGTTTTAGTACTAGACCTGGGAGCTGAGCAGATTTCAAAAGCTGGGAAAGTGAATGATCACTGTGGGAAAGCAGGAGACACTAACATGATTGTGGTAGAAAAGGTTAATAGGAGGTCAGAGTGATAACAACTTTTATTGCAATTTGACAACTAAAGCTGGACCTCCTGATATTCATATTTGTTCTATTAAACATTCGAAAGGTAAATTTAAGATTATATTGTTAAGCTGCTGTCATACCCTGCTAGGGCCCACCCACTAAGTGACCATTGTCCGTTGTCCTGTCCATTTGACTGTCTCACTGTAAAAGAGCATAAAATGTGTTCCCTGAAATTATTCCTCTTTTCTCCTCATGAGCATCTATTGCACATAGCCTATGACTTCCAAAGAACCAGTTGTAATTATTTTTTTAAAAAGGGTTTTAAATCACTTTGTCCTCCGGCATTCACAAGCCACTGAATTGTAAAACTCTGAGGCACTCAGGAGTGTGTGTGCAGTTTCAGAGTGTACTTGGGCAGATTTAAATTAGAACTGTGAGTTATTGGGGGAGAAACCAGGCTGGGAGCAATCTCACTTTTTGTTAAGTGAGTAGAGGGGAAATATTCCACCAAGTAGGGCACAAGCTTGCCAAATAGAGGAATCCATAGGGAAACCTTAATTTAAGTTCCTCTTCCTCGTTTCCGTGTGGTTCACGAGAAAGGAAGCACTTAAAAGTACTCTTTGAGGACTCTATTCTCTTTCCTCTATTCCATTTTTGCCTTTTACAATCCCTCTGAGGATAAGGGCAAGGCACGGAAAGTTACTATTTGGGTGATTCAACCCTTCTTCTCCATCTCCTTTTTTCTTCTAATAGTCTCTTCAGTGCTCCAAAGAAATTAGAACGCTTTTAACAAGTGCTCTTGCAAAGCTCAGCCATCGTTTTCTCTCCCGAGCCTGTGATTAACACACTAATGGGAACACAAACTGCATTCCAGTCCAAGTACAGTGGCAGGTGTCCCACGCACCGGGTCAAATGCACCTGCAATTTAGTTACCTAGCCCAGCAGTCTTGGTTTTACACAGAAAAATACTAACATAGTAGTAGATCATACCAATCCTACTCACACTTGACTAAAGCAATAAAATGCATTAGAAGACCTAATACATTTTGAATATGATTTCAGTTTTATAAACACTCTGCAATTATTTGGTGTTTGCTTTCTCTCTCACATCCTCCTTTGACACACTGATACAGAACGCCTTGCCCACGTATGCACAAACACACCTTGAACTTTTAGGAAACATACAAAAAATCACCCCTTCCTGTTGTAACAGATTATAGGTATAATAAGCTAAATTTCATTGTAGGATCAGACTTTCACGTTTTTAATTGGTTTAGTTATCATTCAGAAGTTCGTCAGCCTTTAACATTTCACTTTGTTAAATGGTTGTTGTCCTTCTGTAGAATGTATTCATCTTTTTAACTAACAAAGTTAAATAAGAAAATTGTAAAGTATATTTAGCTGATACTGTAGTAATTCATTTCACTAAAATTTTTCAAACTCAAAAATAGAGATTTGTAGAGCAAACAAAGTGTAGCAATATAATATTCTTAAGACTTCTAGAGTTTCTCCAGTTTAAACACCAAGTCATCTATTTATATATGATTAACATCACTGACAACATTAATAACAGCATATGAGATAAAGTTTGTATTGGTGAAAATATGAAGAAAATGTAATGGTGATTCTAAAACATAAATGCATACGTGAGTTTCCAAAGTATGTATTTCCCTTCATTATATGTTACAGCTGCAAAAGAAAAATCCTCCAGAGAATTAATAGGAACTTATGATAAGGCAGCCTGCGGCACGGTTTTGTTTGGGTTTTGCCTGGTTTTGCTGACAATGCAATTCAAACTATATCCTACTCATCTTTAGTAAGGAATCAGATTATCTCACCTATAAACATGCAGTAATAATATGTCATTCTTCAGTCAATACTGAGTACTTGACATCTTTCTCTTTTTCACAGGTTTGGATCCCCAGCTTATTACCTGATAAATAGGAGAAGGTAATGAATTGAGAAATAACTACGTACCTTCAGAGAAAACCTGCCCGATAACAATAATCCATTAGGAAACTGGCAATATCCTCTGATCTATTGCCCGCAAAGCTATGACTTGATGGAGAGTCTCATTCCCTGGGCTCAGTTCTCCAGAAGAAAATCAGCACAATTTAAATATTTCTTGGAATGTGACAGCTCTCTAGATCCCGGGTTGCATTCTCTTCCCCAGGGATGGCAATCTGGTGTTCCTGTGTGCACAGAGCAGTGAAGATGAATTGAAAACGCTTGAGATAAATTAGGAATGGCTAAGTTAAAATTGTCTCTGCTCCAGACTCTCTCATCTGCAGTCTGCAAGCCTGTTTTTCTGTGAGAAAAGCTAGATGGCAGACTGACTCGGTAAGTTCTTCTTAAGCGACAGAGAGCATTTTCAATGAAGAAAAATTCTCCCATTATCTAAGCTAATGTGACGGCTGCTAAATCTCGTTTTTAATGTGTCTACTGGCATGAAATTTATTTTCACTCTTGCTTTCTTTTGAACTGCAGCTTAGAATCCATATAATCAGGCTGTATACAATTGCAGCTGAGAGAAACATTCAAAGTTTTTTTCAAACCCCATCTCTGTTTAAAGTTTTAAAGATGATTTATGTAGCAGAAATTTCCTCTTAAGGTCAAAAAGGCTTTTAATTGTATTTCATCATACATAAAACTGTTTGTTTTTAAGTTGCAGGATATCAATATTAATAATTGCACATTTTATTAATAATAATTTTGATAATACAGTGTCATATAGAACTGCATCGTTTTAAAATGTCAGACGAAATGTAAAAGTTGTACAAAAACACAAGGAGAAATCTCTAATTCTAATAAGTGACCACAGAAGTAAATATTGACTCTGCATAGACTCAAGAAAATAAGATGTTCCAAGTAACATCAAAGTTCAATAATCATT